>CAXAMN010025317.1:316999-339893 GCA_963970005.1 Durusdinium trenchii | reverse complement strand
AGCTATGTAGCTGTGGTTTTCAAGCTAAATTCAAGGTGGCCTGAGACCACGGTTTACTGCCCTGAAACACTCTGTTCAGGCCACCTTGAAAAGAAAGGTGTAGTTGGCACCTTGCTTGCAGCTACCAGGTATAGTACTTCAAGTTCCCTTTCCGTCAACCGCTCGATAGCCTCTACACACGCACAGCAATCCACAGCTTTGAAGTCTCATTCGTGCTTTGAACTTGTGTAGGTGTGTAAGAGGTCTCACGGCCGCCTCCACCTGGCAAATGCCAAGCGGAGCTGCCGTAGAGAAATGAAAGAAAATGGAGTGGGATGGTGGAGCTAGGGTGCAGACCTACCTTTCTATCCTATGCTTCGACGCGCAGTTCTCGAGAAAGGGAAGCGCTGGCTTTCGTTTTGCAGCTTCTCAGGTAGTATGTTGCTATACCTCTTACACACCTGACGGAAAGGGAACTTGAAGTACTATACCTGGTAGCTGCACTATAGCTACCCTAGGTCTCTCTACCTTGCAAGGTGCCAACTACACCTTTCCATTCAGATGATGCAAATGATGCATTTGGCATTTCTTGCATCACCACCCCTCAAAAATCACCTCCAACACAACCTCAAAAAACCTTCCCTCGGAGCACCCTCCTCCCCCAGCATGTGCTGAGTTGACGTGCCCCTTTCTCGGGCCACCCCCCCCAGACCCCCTAACTACTCACTTCGTTCGCCAGACACAACTCCGCTAGCGCCTTCTACGAAGGCTGGCTTTCGTAACCTGTGTCTTTGCAAATGCTGTTTCAAACCCTCTATGGTGCTTCTATTCACACCCGGGACAGCCAGACCTTTTTTTTGCTCAAAATTTGCCGAGGCACCCTTGGCGGTCCAAAGGGAAATGGCCACAGCACACGCAAAGGTATCCTGAGCCGCCAGGTCTGCCCTGTTCAATTCTCACGTTATGTTGTTCCCATTTGCTGATGGTTGTGAGGCAGGCAGGTGTCCTGTGCTCAGTTGCAGCAGTGGTTCTTCGTCTTCTAGTTGCTTCAGTCCAACCGGGCTGGCAGTTCCCCAAGGAACTGTGCTGGAGATGAAAACTGTCCAGCATCTCCCCTTGTCGTCCACACAACTAGCCTACACGATGCGAAAGCTGTGTCTGGCCTGACCAGCTTGAGCTTAGACAGCTTACATTGGAGTCCTAGGGCTATGGAACCACCTACTGGTCAGAACATATCGAGTTCATGGCTCAGGAACCTTCATCCGGGTGACCGTAGCTACTCCGCCCCGACAGGTGTCGCGAAACAACGCGAAAAACAACAAAGAAACTGAGCCTCTCGCGCTTCACCAAGCCTCGATGGAGACTGAACCTGATATCAGAATGAGTCCCTTCACCATGTCCACCCGACCAGTCCGTTCCAGGTAGGTCGTGGTGCCATCGATCGTAGAAAAACGCTGGTGCCATGACAGCTAGAGTCTAAAGGTTGAGAACATCAGGAAACGGGCTTTCAAATGTGTCAGAGAGATTTGTCTTTTTGCATTGCTTGAATCAAATGGATTGAAATGCTATTCAACATTGTTGACGCAAAGGTGGTTGATGATGGCCCCTCCCATCAAGCCTCCTACTACTACTACTACTCCTACTCCCACTCCTACTCTTACTCCTACTCCTCTCCTACTCCTCCTGCTGCTGCTACTACAACAACAACCACAACTACGACGACGACTACTACTACCACAACAACAACCACCAACCACCAACCACAACAAAAAAAACAACTCGTAGCCACTGTCCGAATAACATGAAACACAGTTCCTCAGTTCCTTTATTCCAAAACTTTGTCTGCGCTTGGCCTAGTCACGTCATCGTTCTCAGCCTCACGTCATGCTTTTCTCTTTCACAAAACAAGGTTTCTCCATGGTTCTGAGTGAATTGGCAGCTACAAACACATCAAAACCACAAATGCACAGTAGCTGTCAGCCCTGCCCCGTCTCATGGACCCCTTTATACCGATGTTGTACGGTCTGCCCATACTGAACGATGGATGTCTTTCACGCACCGCCATGTGTACCCCAACCCCAGGGCGAAACAGAATCAACGACTTCTCTTCCGTAGATGCCATGTGTGAGGTGCATATGACTGACATGACAGCCACATGACTGACCTTTCGCGCAGCTTGCCTCTGAAACAACAGGGCCAGTCTCCTCCTGCCTGTGCGTTCCAACTGAGGCTCTCTGGGGCTCCAGCTGCAATCTGCCAAGGTAGTATGCTTCATACCTGATCACTCAAATGATCTGGGCAATAGCCAGAATGCAGGGACATGATGAGAATAGTCGAACAAATCACAGTGGCCTGTGGCCTAGCCCCCCCAAATCTGCAGTGTGATGTTGATCGAAAAAGGCAGCTGAACAAAATCCCGCAACCTCTTGCATGTCCTGCACTAGGCAAACACCTAGTCATCTTGGGTTTGATGATCGTTTGATGTCCATCTTTCTTGCAACCGAATTCAACTGAAGATGTCTTTTCTCTTGGTCCACGCCTCCTCTTTTTCTGAGCACGTGGCATACCCCTAGAAGTCCAAGACTTGGCACCCCCCAAAGTAGAGGAAATTCCTTTAGTCAGGCCACCGGAACAAGTCAGCCGTTGTTCAAACAAAGAGTCGCCTGGACTCTCCAGGAATGTAGACTGTTGATTCTCCTTCAACCCTCAGGCCTCCTTTTCTAAGGTTCTCCATGTCTGGGAAAGTGTCTTTCTTTTTTCCCTCCCAAAACCAAGCAGAAGCCACCGCCTCCAGGCCCTTTTCCATGGTGTCCATCCCTACTACAGTCAACTGGTAATGCTGGGGGTCCCTTGCGCCGATCGTGACGCGTGGCGCGGTCGTCAAGGGGGTCGTCCGTAAAGCGCACGTCTTGGCCCAGGCCACCAGGCCGCTCGTGTCGCGGTCCAGCCTGGGGGATGCGAAGCGGAAGCGGAAGCGAAAGCGGAAGCGAAAGCGGAAGCGAAAGCGGAAGGATGTGAGATTGATCAGAAGGATGGATGAGATATGGAGTGGGTGGTAACACGATAGATGGTTGATCTTAGAAGAGATTGCTTTAGGATGAGATATGGAGAGCTCAAATTCTAGTGCCTGACCTCCTGTTCGACCCTGTTCTGGATTTGCTTGTTCTGTGATTCTGAATGGTGCCGTATCATCACGTGTCCAAGGAGAATGGAAAGGAGGGTGTGGTTTTAGTCTCTGTCTTCCACAGCTTAACGTTGAGCTTTGTCGCACGCAGGTTTGGCGTCCCTTTCTGACATGAACGCAGCCTGAGATCAGCACCGGTGAAGCAAACCATGCCTAAAGCGTTGCCGCTGCTCTGGGGTCGTGGGTTTGGGGTACGCTACCGGTGATGAAGGCGAAGACACTGAAGACATGAAAAAAGAAAACATTGTAATAAACGGAGATCTTTCTCTGCAGTTTGTTTACACTTGTCATGTAAACAGGACTGCTGTATAGTAGATGCTAGTATCTATGCACCAATCAACTAATTGTGGAGCATGGTGCACTTTTGTCATGATCCTGATCCGGACAACGAACCACCAGTTCCCCTGACACATCACTCCCAAAAGACTCCTCTATCCTCTTACACTCTGACCGACTCACATGGAAGTGGGAAAAACCATGAAAAACACCTTCTTGGCATAGGAAAGTGGCTAAAGGGACCCTTTTCCACTTCCATCTGTTTGACGAGAGGAGGCTCGTCCGCGCTTTCCACTCGGCCGAGTTGCTGCAGATCTGCCGCATGAGCCTCGGTCGAGAGGTCGGTCGGACTGCCGGGAGACCAATCGGGGGAGGTGCGTCTTGCGGTGTACGTATTTTTTTGGGGGGGAGGACACCCCCTCATTGGCACCCCTTCGGGGTCTCCTGGTAGAGCGCTGTTAGTGCCTGCTTTTGGGGCTCGCTTGGTGTGCTTCGGTGATCGGACCAGGCCCCCCGGGCGATCGGAAAGCTTCGACCTTGGACGAAGGTCGCAAACCAGGCCAACGCGACGCACAGTGATCCCACTTGGTCCAGGTTTAAACACTGCCAAACGACCACCTGCCGGCCCTGAAATCTTTAAAAGCCACTACTTGTTCTGCAATTGTATTGGCATCAACGGCATCGAATGAGAGAAAACTCCTTGCTACAAGCGGCTAGATAGGAGGTTTCAGCAGGTTAGCAGGCTTCCTGCTCAAGAATTGCAAAACATGCTTGCCAAAGTTCCAAGCGCCGGAACGGAACCACATGTTAGTTTCAATTTGCATTTTGCCGCTTGTCTTCCCTCTCAAGAGCCATGAACACATCTTTTGGTCTAATCATGTCTAATAACAGTATTCAATTTATCCCCCCCCAAAAAAAAAATAAAGTGTTGCATTTACAGTTGCACTGCCCCTGCCGAGCTGCCCCAGTGCTCCGCCAGCCAGATCTCCAAGCGATGCTCTTCTCTCTCGACTTCATCAGCTCCTGTCGAAATCAACGAGAAAAGCCTGGAGGACTGTGGTGCAGGAACTCCGTGACCCCAGCAACTCAAGTGATGATAAGTGACCAGGGGTGATGATAAGTGATCAGGGGTGGTGAATGGACAAATATCACTTGAGCGTTGTTCAAAGCCACAGAAGGCTTCTTGTTACTACCAGTAAGGCACTTGTTACTACTAGTAAGCACTCGTTTCTAATAGCTTCTTGTTACTACTGTAAGGCACCTGTTACTACTGGTAAGGCACTTGTTTCAATCTAACTCTTCCAGCACACGGCTCCGGCACACGGCTCCTTGCCGCTCTTTTCCCACACTCATCGACCAGCCTGTCGAAGGCGAGTTCATCGCCCGAGTTCCACCGATGGGGAACGCTCTTCGCGTCTCACCGAGCTCCACCGGGGAACGAGGGGCGAAACGAACTGCAAGGAATGGCCATGGGTTCCATGAGGTGTTCCTACTATCCTACTCCTGTGCAAGTATTACTTTCATGGTGCGGTTCAGTTAAGCGCGCGCAGGCCACTCATTCTGAATGAAGGCATGCAGGCATGAATGCATGTCGAAATCCCGTCGAAAGTGGTCGGGAGCGATTTTGCGGGGGGGGGGGGGCTCGACTCTTGCGGCTGAAATGTGTTCCCTAGGGCTCCAGAAGGTGGTCGGGTGAGTGCCAGATGGTGCCAGGAAGGTGTAACCACCGAACCTGAGGATATGGTTGGAGCCCTAGGGCTTTTTCGTTGGGGTCGTTCAGGATGGCCTGTTCGTGACGAAGAATCATTTATGATCTGTGCTTTGACCGTGGACAAAATAGGGACACAAGGAGTACAAATTCAATGATCCCTGACCGGTGATAGGTTGGAATCTTCTGAATTTGACAGTTGGAATTGCAAAATCCTAGTCTTGTGTGCTGCCCCTCACACTTGCACACTCCAAGCTTCAGATGAACACTCAAATTTGCTAGACCTTGTTGAATGGCCCAGGCAATGATTCCTTTTGGAAATAATAGAGGGGTCGATTTAGTACTATGCCTAGTGGTTGCCCACTTGGGGGCATACTAATCAACCAACCAAAAGTAACATGGCCCTCTATGGACCCAAGGGCCATCAAACTCCTCAATAAGCCTTATTCCTTCATGTCTTTTTCGCATGGTGCTGCTCTCTGACTCCTGGGTAGTGGTGAGACCACCCAGCCTCCATCATTCCCACAAAAAACTGTTTTTGATTACTAGCATCTTTTATTTATGATGGTATATGATGCTATTATATAGCAGGTAATTAGTTCTGTATAGCCGCACTTGAAGCGCCACATCCTAGCTCCTGAAACTTCGTCTGAAGGACCATGGTGGCTGCCTATTCACGTGACTTACACTCCCGAAAACTAACATAGACCCTGGCAATGGCCCCCTGGAAGAGTGTTTGCCTCTACCAACCAGTGGTTTTCAGGGTCTATGTTAGTTTTCCATGGTGTAGCTTGTGTTCCAACTGGCCAAGCACGTGCACAGAAACGTTCTCCTCAACCGGGTGTTCATGGATGCCCTTCAAAAAAACACATGATCATACATTACACACATGACCGTCCCCAAATATATATATATATTATACACATATATATATAATATAGATAGAAATGATATCCAAGCCTTGGTCTATAAAAAAGGAGGTGTTTTCTTTTCTCTGATTATCACTTTTCTATGGTTTGTACTGCTTAAGCATCACATGCCCCTTCTGCCCGAGCTCCAGAAGAAACACAAAAGTCACGCGCCCGCCTAGGAACATTTGTGGGAATAACCAAGCATTGGAACGATCCCTGATTGGTCAGCTCCGATGCTGGGGTCCTGGTCTGACCGCTTTTCTATTCTGTGGTGGACCAGTGTACTACTATATAGCCATGTGAATCTCGTATGTTGGTATAATAGGGTCTACTAGGTCCTATCGCCCAAACAGAACATCCCATCAGAAAAGACATTCAGGACTTCGTTCTCGACCACCGCCTCTGGGCTTCCAAAAGAAGATCATGTCTTGGTTCTCGACCACTGCATGAGGCTCACCCTCGGGCCGGCCCGTGTCTCGGAAGAAAAGGCTGGGAGGGTTAGTGAGCTGATAATTCAGAACATGAGTCTAAGCTCACACACAAAAAGGCATAGAATCATAGAAACAAGCATAGGTAGCGGACGGTAACGGTATGTCGACTGGCTTGTGCTATGGACATGGCAGGGTCTAAATTCCAAGCATACACATGTGCCTGGCCTAGCCCATCTTAGCCGATGGGAACCTACTCTTGGAGACCATTGGCATAAAAATCTACAAGGGGTCCGGTCAATGACATGGTTTCGAGCCGACAAGGTGTCCAGCAAAACTCCCTTGAACTAACAGCTCCTTTTGGCCAGCATTGGCCAGAAGTGACAACCTAGGCCCGGTCCGGCCCAGTCTGGCACTGAATCTACGACAGGTCTGGCATAGGATCCTGGATCCCAACCATCCTGGATCCTGACGAATTAAGACCAGTGGCCCAGATCAGATCAATCGCCAAGTTGTGGTTCGGTGGGCAACACGAATCCGTCAACCGACCAGCACGTGGGTTTGGGTGAAGCTGAGTTCAAGGAGCCATCCCGGGATGGCCATGCAATACACGTACAATTGGTTGACCGCTGGTGAATCCAACCCCCCCCATTATCCCCATTGAAGTCGTAATTAAGAGGTTTTACACTGTACTCTACATTGGTTAAGGGGTTATGATTATGAATCAAGGTTCTTCATAAACATTCATGAGGCTAGCTCATGGTGTACTTCCAGCCCTGCCCGCATTTCCCGGGCCATCCCGGGCCCCATGGCTGGGCCGGTGCTCTCCCCATCCTCGCTCAACGGCTCAGACCTGCACCGGTGGAGCTTGGAATGTGGGATGAGTTGGGTCTGCTCAGGTGCACTCGCCTAAAGAAGTCGAATCACCCCAACGAACACATCACATGGAAGTCAGGGGAAACCACCCTGTTGGTGTGTCATTTTCTCTTTCCATGTGATGTGTTCGTCGGAGGGTATAAGCTATGGCCATAGGCACCACAAATTGGCAACTAACTATAGGCATGATGTGGTGTCATTGTGCTTTGTGGCAGGACATTTGTCAGCTGAGATTAAAGTTCGAACAGATTTGCCACAAAAGAAGAAGACACATATGGATCTATGAACCAGATTGGTTCCAATGTCAAATGTCAAACCCAGATTGGTTCCAATGTCAGCTTGAATATCATGAACCAATTTGGATCGGGTTTCACACGCCTACTGCCATGGAAACGCACCTGCACCGAGACCGGTCAGTTTAGTCGTCTGACCGCCTCTTCGGCGCTTTTCAGACACCTTGCTCTGACTCAATGGAACCAATAATAAGGGCTTACATTCCCTTACACTCTCACCATCTCTGACCTAAGGGCGAAGTGGATGGCATAGGCCCTGGGAAGACCATTTCGCTGAACAGTGGGCTTTCCACATTTCCACCTCGGAACGTGAGTAGGATTGTATTCTCTACCACTCAGCTGAAGCGATTTTGGGCCGTTCTAGAACCGCCGATCCAGAACGTCACGACACGTTAGTTTTCAATTGGCTGATGCAAAAAAAAACCAACAAAAAGAAACAGTTGGACATAGTTGGACTTTTGGGGGGGCGCAAAACGGTGCAAAACGTCTATTGCTCTGCTCTGCTTCCAGAGGCCCGCATGGAACCTGACAATGGACCTTTGAAGTTCCATGCTAATCTTCGATGCTGTAATATTACCATATATTACCTGTATATTTGAGTATATACTTGATGATCGTTCTCCCTCTGTCTTCCACCCACTCCTTTGCAGGCCGGTGCCGAGGGTCCGTCCCGTGCCTTGCTACACTTGGGATCCTTTCATCTTCGGCCTCCGTTCTTTTGGCTCGAAGAGATGAGCCACCAGACTCTTGGCCCAACAATCCCAGTAAAACGTGGGGGTTGAGTGATTTTGTCGCCAAACATTCACATGGTCCACGGAATTTGAACAAGAAGCTATCAAGAAGCTCTTGTAATCATGAATCATGCATGTACCTGAGAGAATCTGAGATACACAAGGTTTGGGACTCACAAACAGCACCTTGGTGGAGGATTATGGGGGTGAACACAGGTGAACCAGGTCTGTCTCAGGTCGTGGCAAATTTAACTATGCCTTTCACAAAGCCTGGGCAGGCTGAATGAGAAAAGGAAAGGATAGAAAAGGCACATCGAATCTGAAACATCTGAAACATGGAGCCATCGTGAAACATGTTGAAACCCTTTCCCATCTGTTTCTTGGCCTCAGCGTTCGATGTTCCTAGCTTCGGAGAGCAGATTTGCTGGCTCGGGGTGGCCTCCCGAACGCTTGCCAGCTGTCTCAGTAGATCTTCTCCATGGCCTGCCCAAATCGTGAGGACAAGGAGCTTGGCGGGGCCAAGAACAATATCGACCGTATGTCCCAAACAGCACAGGACCTCTGGAACCCCCGGTCTTCCGGTCATTGCTCCAGGGGACACGGCCATCGTCCGAGGTCTCTTTTCCTCCGGCCGACGCAGAATTTCATCCTCCGAACCGCGAGCCGCGGACGGAGCCTAGCCTGTTGGGGATGAGTGTGCAAAGCCGCTGGATGTTCAATTCAGTACGGCCTCCCAAAACGTTTCTTGTGTTGGATCCTTGGGGACGGCTCTGGACTCATCGGATCATAAAAGCCATGAAAACGCCATCGCTGACAGCTCAGGGATGGTGCCTGGACACGCAACTCTTAGCTGCGTCGGAAGATCTTCAACTTGGCCAGCTAGAATCTCAAGAGTACATGGTGCAGAAAGGCAGCAAGATTCTTCATCTGGCTTCACTCCAGTTGAACATCTTGGATGAATGCGGTTCCCTACGCAAAGAAGTGTCATAACTAACTATATAATTAACGATCCGACACGAAACATGACCATCATGTAAGTGACAAAGCTTTACTGACACTTGGTGGGAATCCGCCGACCCCACACCGTGGGGTGAGGCGTGACTGTCGATGTTAGCCTTAGCCTTAAGCCTTAGCCTTAGCCTTAGACCTTAGACCTAGTCCTTAGTCTTAGACCTAGACCTAGACCTTACCTCCCCTACCCCTCCGGACCCTTGTTGCAGTGACGAAATCCTGCCGGGAAAGCGACCTGGATTGTCCAAGAATCTGCCATCCCAATTGATTTACATCTTGGGGCACCCTCTCGACCCGCGCGGGAAAATAAGCACGGTCCAAAATGGTCCTGGGCTCGAATCCCGGGCTGGTCGCGGCATGGTCCCGGCCAATGCCCTTGCTTTTTCGTAGATTTTGTCACGTTTTCTGTTGGTTTACGAGATTTTCAAAGGCTTTTCTGGCATTTTCCTAGGAATGCTCTAGTCTTTGTCTTTTTGGGTACCTGCTTTGGTGGTGCTGGGTTGGGTCTGCACTCTTAAGGCTAAGGCTAAGGCTTAAGGCTAAGGCTAACATAGAGCAAGGCTAGCGCTAAGGTTCTATCCCTTGGGGGTCGGCGGCTGCAGGCGGTAGCCTGGTAAATAACAATCCTAAGATTGATGCCAGCGAGCCACCTCATCCCGGTTAGCTAGTACAAGTTACATCTGCCACGCAAAATGAGAGTAGTAATGTGTGGGCACTATATAATACTCAAATAACGCAAACCCCGAAAACTGCGAGTGTTAGTGCTTTGTCCCTTGAAATCAAGTCAGAGTGGCGGCATCTTTTGCTTGACCCCCATGCAGTGACAATACTGTGGGCTAGGCTGTTTTCTGATGTTGAAGTCGCAGATCCTGCAGATAGACTGACCATTGACCTGACCAACACAGTAAGCAGCAGAAGCGATTGACCCATAGCAACTCCCCAAAACAGGTTGTCTTCGAAATGGCTCTGTGCGGCCAAGCACCTGAATGCTGCATGCCTTTCCTCCATGATGTTTAAATACCTAAGACAACACACGCTTGCAGTGCATGTAGTCACAGCAGCATGAGGTATTGGGCTATGGCTCCAGTGAAGCCCTTCAGACCCACGCAGCTAATCACAGGCCTTTTTCTTCTCATTCCCCGAACCTCCAATGGGCCCAGCCAATGGTATTTACAATTTTTCTTGTGGTCAGTGTGTTTTCGTGGGGTCACTGTGGCTTTTCTCAGCAACGTTGCTGAGTTGGAAGCATTGAAAAAGAAGCACCGCAGCAGTTCCTGACATGTCCCCTCCTTTTCTGGGGCAATAGGATTTCTGGGGACGCCCGTGCTTGAGACCCCATGAGCTCTGTGCGGAAAACCACTGGCGTTGGGCCATGCCGTACCCCGGTTGCAAACATCCCAGCATTGCAGACATGGAGGAAAAACCAATAAACAAAAGAGCAGAATGGGGGACATGAATCTGCCTCACGAGCCATGAAATCGATTCTGAACATGTTTCGTGGGCTAGGCGCCACGCGAAACAGCACCGCGAAACCAGTGCAGGGCTGGAAAAGCATTCGCGTACATGCACCTCTCACATGAATTTCATCGCTGCTAGGAAACACTCATAAACAAACAATTACCCGCAACATGTCAACGATTAAATTGCAACATGTCTGAGACTAATTCAAGCACCAGCCTCAACCGATGCAAAGTCAGAAAATCATACTCTGACGGGATCTCAAGTTAATCTGATTATCATATCATGGTTGTCCTTGAGTAGATCCCTAGTCAGACTAGTGTCATTAGAGATGCACGCACAACGCACCAAGGTATCATCTTGATAGAATTGGTGCCAAGGGCATTGGACCTGGATGGAGTTGGGTTATGTTGTCCATATTGTTGCACCTGCCACCTATATAAGAGGGCATTCATAATGGACATGGGTGATGGCGCGACTTTTGGATATTGCCTGATGATCTTCCCTGGGAGTTGTTCCTGCGCAGCTGTCATGTCAAGTGTCCAAATCATATAATGTTCACATCTGTTCACATCTCAATAGTAAACCGCGTGCGGCTGCGCGTCAATTGTAAAACCAAAAATATCCCGGCTACCCAAGCCATGCGATAATAAGCTGCTGACAATTAAACAACAAATTTTTCAGTATACAGGTTGAAACTAGAGAGCGGGTCAATTATAACACTTTTTCACCAAAACGCAACCATAAACAAAATACAGTCAACTAATAACTTGTTTGTATCAACAGGGTCAAACTTAAAACGGCCAATTAAATATAAACGACCGGTCAAGTATAGACTATACCAATTCTAGTTAGTTTTAAAAGAAGACTTGCTTATATCAAAAAGGTTGCAACTTCAAAGGGCCAGCCAATTGACGATAAACACCTACAACAGACACACTTTTTTTAAATCAAAACTATGTTCCACCTCTATGGGCTAGGAGCTTACAATCATACACTTGGCATAGTGAGTATTCAAAACACAACAGCCAAAGTCAATTCTTATAGCCAAGTCCAAACTATCAAATTCATCATTATACATAAAAGTGTTGGCAAAGGGTACCCCACTGACATACAATCACTTGAGGCGATGGAGGTGGACGGAAGGTAGAGGTTGGAAGATTCTGGGCAGAAGAAAGCAGCCAGCAGCAGCAGCAAAGCAAAAAGGTAGCACCAGCACCAGCAGCAGCAAACGAGCAGCAGCAGCGGCGCGGCGGCGGCAGCAGCAGCAGCAGCAGCAGCAACAGCAACAGCAACAGCAAAGCAGCAGCTGCAGCACAGCAAAGCAGAAAGCAGTCAGTAGCAGCAGCAGTGGCAGCAGCAGCAGCAGCAAAGCAAAGCACCAAAGCTCACACAAGTTTGGCCTCCACAACCCTTGGTTTTCGTTCAGTTTTGGGGGGGTTACGCAGGCGAAATTGAAAGAGGGTGGGGGCTTGTCATGGTCGAGGGCGGAGAAAGAAAGCACCAACAGTGCCCGCCCCGAAAGCCCCAACTGAGCCGCTGAGGCCGTCGATCCCGTCGACCCCGTCGAGCCCGCTGAGCCCGTCGAGCCCGCTGAGCCCGTCGAGCCCGCTGAGCTTGCGTTTCACAAACATGAGATTCAAGTGTGTATAGTAAAATACAGCCCGCTATATCGACGCCAAGCGTTCAAGGCATGGGGGTCCCCCGCCCCTTACATTAAAAAACCATTTCTAAAACCATCAAAATCAAGCACGGGAACCGTTCACCACCCCCAATACATGATTGCTAAAGCAAAGATAACTCAGGTAGCTGACGCTACCTTTCGTGATAAACTAGACTGTCAAGCAAAAAAAAAAACGCTCAATTCCAACTGTCTCCTAGGTGGCAATAATAAACCGGACGCTTTCCTGTACAATAATAAACTTCCTTCTGGACAATTGCAATATATAATAGACCGAACTTTCTCCTGGATACTCATAACCCCCTATTGCGAGTGGTTTGTTTATTGCGACAAACTAATTCTAGGCCCTCGATGACTAGGGGGGGCAAGTATATTATTGCGATGTGAACATTACTAGACTAGATTATCATACACTACTGTATACCAAGACCATCCAAAACCTAGAAAAATGTAGGGTCTTGAAAAAACTCAGTTTTTGCAACAAACACCGGGTTTCTTAAAAACAATTCACAAAAAAAGACAATACTTTTTTAACGGACAAATTATAGGTTTTGCACGGGATAGATTTAAATACGGGTTCTGAACATGAGAAACCGAGTTTTTAATCACTGAAAAACTGGGTTTTCGTAATCTTGTATGCCACAACACGGGTTTTCGGAAAAAGGTCGTCTTTTTTCTAGGGTTTGGTTGCTTCTGGATCGATTAAATCTAGCACTTTCAGTGTATTAATTGCCTCCACAGCCCCGCTGTTCGGCCGCTCTGATTGAACCAGCGACCCACTGGATTTGGTGTCAAGTCCAGTCAATGCAGCAAGTGCTCACAAGGGAACTCGTGAAATTCATCACGGCGAGAATGTTCCAAAGCTTTGTATGCTGCAGGTTGTCTGGCGCGCAGGGCCGAAACCCCTGCTTTTGTGCAAGGCACAATTTTGTCTGACAAAGGGCCACTTGGGGGCCAGGGATGGCGTAAAGCCGGAGTCCATACCATTGATCTGTGCTATAAGTACCTACTACTCTGACCAAAAATTATCACATCAGTGTAAGTACATGGAGTGTCTGGGGTATGGTCGACGCTGCCTTGCGACCTGAAATCTTCGAAGAAAAAAGAGTTCACAGAGTTCACGCTCTACGGGCCATAGACCTGGTTGCAAGGAAGTCGGTGGTCGCAAGTAGGTCAGTCGGTTGGTGACAGACTCTCCCTCAAACCAGCATATGTTGCAAAATAGGATTGAGAAATGAATGAACGTGCTGGCCTACTGTCCTATGTTCGCACCTCACTCAGTAGCCGCGCGGGTTTTTCTGTTCACACCCTGGAGTGTGCCCAAAAGCTCGTTCTTAGTCTTAGACATTCATCCTGAAATGTGGAGGCTGTGGTGATTTGGAGGGTGCCAAAAGGCTATCCAGTTAGAGGGCGGAAACACCAGGAGTTTCATGTCTCTCCAGCTTAATTGCCCAAAGTGAAAGTCTGGCAATTCAAGTTCAAGCGATGGCTGAACTTTACATGAAATTATATACATTCTTGTTCACCCCACTTGCTTCCGCTCTCTCGAACATTCAACATGGCTTTGCAAACGCGGATCTCTATGACTCTATACTCTACAGCAGTTCACTATCCACACTTCCAATTGACAGGACACCCCAGCATCCCGTAGCCCAAAGCCATCAACAAAAATACAACGAGTGCCTTGCGGGATATACATGGATTTACAAATATACACATCAATGATGTAAGAACCGATTGGACTGCCACCTACCCGCCCGATTTCGGACGGTGTAGTCCCTGGCCCCACCGTGGGAACAGCAACTGGAGTCTGCAAGACACTCCAAGATGCAGCAAGAGAGGGGAGGAAGCTGATTTCGGAAGACCATGATCCGTCCCTCCACATCGATTTCTGTCATTCTTCCCAATGAGTCTGGGCAAAATGGGCCCAGGAGATGCCTCTAAGTTCTCTGTTGAAATTCAGTCAAGGAAGCATGTCGTTCACTGTTAGGATTGGATTCGATCTTCGTTTGATCTGCCAACTTCAACTGGAACCCGTATACGTGTGTATCGTGTGAATTAAATAGTGAGACCTTCCAGGCAGGTCTAACTCCCTGCGGAAATGGACCAGTCTACCGCAATGGCTCCAACCGAGTCACCGCTCCCAAAACCGCCCAGTCTGACCGCTCAACGTCCGATCGAACTCGAATTTGTAACGTGGACGTACGTGTCCACCATCCACGTGTTTAGGGTTACTGTGTCCACCCAAATGTGTCTACCATCCATATTTGCGGATTTTTTGTTGCTTCGATGAATCAAATCAGCTTCCAGGGGCAGAGCCATGTTCTTCTCTGGACATCTGCCCGAAACCAATGACTTTGAAATAGAACGGGGGGCCAGCCGGACACGACTGTCAGGCTGCCCCAACGAGGCACGCCACAGTCAGTCAACCTCCAGTCGAACGCCACAAAGTAATGGAACAAAGGAACTGGATGGAACTGGCATAAGTCATATAAGTGGTTGTTTTGGCTGACTCATGATGCAAGAATGGCCCACATGCCTCACAGCTAAAACAACACGTGCCTTGTTCTTCCTTCGCATCCTTGGGAACTTGCTAATGGAGGTGCCTGTTTTGGGGTAGACTGGGCACGCCGAAAACATGCCTCGGGACGAGACATGATCTCGAAACCACTGGTCGAAACGCCTCAAAATTGACGCCCCCGTGTCGAACTCAAGCTTCCATCCTTTTTGCCTGGTCCTGGCTGCCAGGGGTTAGGAGCAGCCGGGACCTTCTTCATGTCGAGGATATTCGCGACAAAATAGGACCAGCTTCGAGAAGGCGGTTTTGGGGCACAACCTAGCAACGTCTCAGGGCGTACCATTTTCACCCATCTTCCTCGCCCAGTGTTGCTGCACTGCCGACTGCCAAGTGCTTCTTTAAATAGTAATCATCCGAACAGCTCTTGGAGATCATTGGGAATACCAGCCCAAAAGGTGGACAAATCCGGACCTCGGGCCCATGCCCTCCACGTCGTTCACGCTTCGGAAGTCAATCGATGCCACACGGGACCACAAGAAGGTCGGTTTGGCCGTGTCCCGTGGAAAACAGCAGCTTCCGATGTGATTCGGTTTAAGCGGCTTCCGTATGTTTAAATTGCACATATAAAATGCATGTCCCTGCTGTTGGTTTTTGGGTGCAGAAATCACCCCGAATAGCACTGACCGGGTAGGTTGGCATGTTATTAGCGGCCCCTAATCCACACCCTCAACACTTTGGAATGGTTCTTTTTTCGCTGAACTCCGTAGTAGCACGGACAGTGATGCGACCTGCGTCTCAACACCCAAAAAAACATGAATAATGGTGAGATCTGACCTGATCCTGTCTAATTATATTATATATATATATTGTATGGGAAGATGTAACTCTAGAACTATCTCCACGAATCTTTTTGGGGGTCAAATGTCATGTTCAGGTCAGCTCTGGCCAGCCCCTCGGACTGCTGGAAGCTTGCGATCGCAGCAGGGAGACTGTTCCTTGCGTTTGTTCATGACATTTTGGCACCAAATCCACTGCAGCCGGTACAGCTGGGACCGAGACATCTGGAAACCCATTGACGCGACTGACCAATGCTGACCACCTCTTCACCAGGCCGGGTGGAATAAAATACCACACATGAACACAGCGGAAGTGGAGGACGAATGCACGTTGGTATAGCCGCCGGTTTGGGAGGATCTCCTAGTCTTATAGCAGTTGCGACGTTTCAGGAGTGTTCAGAACGGTGCAGCTGAAGCAAACATCAATCACGAAGAGTCATGGTGTGGGGCTGTCGTTTTAGGCCAGCGAACAGGTCACCATCGGTCACTGCCGGTCACCCCGAACGAGATTTTCACACACCGAACGTTTCACATCCAACATGTCCAACATGTCCCGGTCTAGAATCTGTAGACATGCAAGATACATCAAAGTAAGAAGCCATCGCTACGTCACGTTCGGGCATCGCTACGAACGTAGCAAGAAGCGTTGATGATTTACCTGAGAAGCAAGGATACCCAGTGGCTGAACACCCGTCCGCACCTGACAGGTCACCAGGACCCCTGCCGAACCCAATACTCTTTTTTCGAGGCGCCCAAGAGGCAACCGCCGAAAGGGGCGGGCACATGGGCGAAAAAGACCTGGTTCCTGTGGTCAGTTCGCTGATGCCTACGGGTTCGCACCGGAGGCACCAAAGACCCACTGGAAGAGGAAAAAAGCACCAGAAACGTCCATTGCTTGCGGGGTACGCATCCATCAAATCCTGGTAGATCTCCAACGGCACATATCAATGCAACATGTACCATCCATCTTTTCGCTGCTCAGAAAATCCGGTGCCAAAATCGCTCGAAACAGTTCCGTTTCCTCAGTGCAGGCCCAGCCCGTGAAGATCGAAACTCGCAAAGCTTCTGCCGATCAGGGCCTACCAGCTTCTTGTCACAAGAAATACAAAGAGATACAAAGAGGGCAATGCACAAATAATTACGGGCATAAAATAAGGCATAATATATATATATAGTTGTATATATATATATACAAGCCAGGGAAGTCCAAAAAAAATTTTCGGGACATTCCCTTTTGTCATCATCTAAAGACCATGAAACAAATTGTCGTGGACCTCCAGGGCAAAATGTTGGAGGTAGCAGGGTGAGGCGGTTGACCGTGTCTAATCTGAAGGGTTCACTGTTGGGGATCTCACTGAGCCACCTTGTTTGGGAGATGTCCAGGTCCATATCTGCAAAACAAGTCAACCAGTGAGAGAAAGAGCAGTAGAGTTAGTCGTTGACACTCTTGAGATCTTTATATAAAGCATTATACAAAAGCATGTCATGAAGAAAGTGCGCCTGCGCAGCCTGCGGCTGATACACAGGCGGTATTGAACTTTTCCCGCCTGGAACAAACCCACTTCGACCTCGAAGTCTTGTTTTTTGTAACGCAGCTTGCGCCGCAGCGGCCAAGGCTGCGCTTCTGAACAGAACACATCTTGCCTAAACAAAAACTACCTAAAGGTTAAAGGCTCATTCATAACAAATTAGGCGATACTGGTCACCGACATATAGCCATAAGCAGGCCAACTACTTGATGAATAACCGTTTCTGGCATGGTCAGAAGTCAGAATCATAATATAATGAATCATCAAATTGTAAGAACCATCTTCCGGAAGTGATGGCTTGATCTCTTGGAAGCTGGCAGGTGTTCTGGTGCTCATCAAAGTCACTCTTCATGAAGTGTTGTCACACGAGGTTGACTGACAAGATGACAAGGCATACCCTCAGGTTCCCCCAAGTCCTTTGTGGTATACATATATTTTATATATATGTGTGCGTGTGTTTTACTAATAATAAACCTCCAGCCAATTTGATAAATTTCCTTGGAAGGTAGTTAGGCACCTCTTAGACTTCACCTCCACCTTGGCAAGTGACGTGGACGACTCAAACGGTGCGCAGGCTGTATGTATTTTCAATTGCTGTTCAGTTGCTAAGTCCGAAAAAAACACATCTTGATCCAAACAACCACAGTAAGATTGACAAACAAAAGACCATCTCTGATCATGAATCGTTGGGCATCGACGAAGCTAAGGCCGAACCCCAAACACACGATGACTTGGCCGGTGATGCACGTGCTGACGATTGAACTTGACAGCAGAACCAACCCCTTCGTTGGCACAACATGCAGCAGGTCGGGTCAGCTATGCACAATAAGAAGATGTGTCTATTTCAATACAGTGTAGGATGAACAAAGATAAGCTCTACCCTGCTCCAAAAACGCTCATGGTCTCGGAAAGGGTCGCCCAAGGAAATAAAATCAAAAGAACACAATTATATCTTGGATAAATGATCTTGGAATTGGAATGCACACCTGCAACAGCTGCATATAAAGAATTGGTCGGCTTAGGCCTAGGTGCACTGGGCTGTTATGAGTGAATGGAGGGTCTCCAAATTCTAAATCTGATATATATATTTTTTTTTGTTTGGTTTTAAATTTATTATAAATATATGTTTTTGTTTAATGTAAAATAATATATATATATATCGTTATATGGATACAGTATATATATATTATATTATATAGTGATATTGCCTGACGACTTGCCTGACGGTACTGTTTGTATCTGGTTTAGGAGGCATGAACAGCAAACTGATCAGAATGGGTTCTAATTTAAGTTCGGACCAACTTCTTGGGAGACTCCTTCTTTCCAAAAACAGCTCGAGCAGGATGACAAACACCTCATGACTCATGAGTTGCTCAGTGATCTGAAGACGATCCACTTTTGCTTCGAGATCTTCGAGTCAAGTCCTGCAGAAAGCAGCATCCAAGCCGACGAGAGCCAGCAGTCGACTGGCATCTGGACAACAAGCAAAACCCAAGCCTAGTCGACATTGGCAGGAGCCAAGGGATTGAACAAACCAAGTGCACCACGAAATGTGAGATGACCATCAACCATTGTGAGAAACCCATACATTCAAACCTTGGGTCATGGTACCCTGTACGAAGTCCTCCTTGACCCGTTGACCCCCAAGTACCCTTTGTTTCTCCCATCTGCTGATAGGACGACCTCTGAAGACTGGCAACATGTCTGCAACCCACCCCACCCACACACAGTCACACCCCTGCACGAACCCGTTCTTCTAACCCTTCGGGCCCCAAAGGGTGGGTTTTTGTTGAGGGTCTTCATCTGTGTCACAAAAGGGTCCCCCAAGTGTGTTAGATCCAAAAACTCGGCCATGGCCACATCGTCACAAGGGAGTTTGACAGAGTTTGCCGCATCGTTTGAGCGACGGCCAAAGCTTACAAGCGGAAACCATCAGCGGTGTCTCATTGTGAGTGGCTTGAGGAAAACAAGTTCTAGGGTCGGTAAGCTTTGGCACTTGGTAGTGAATGGCACGCATCCGGCTGTTGCTTACCAAACATTACTAGAGAGATATAGAGAGAGAGAGCAAAAGGATTGCCTTTCATCCAACCATTCGGTCATTCAACTCCCGCCAGTGACCAATCCAAAGGACGCAGTAGTATGACCAACAAAATCTACAGAAACAAGTATTCGATCTTGATGAACTCCTGTCTATACATTCTGCCACCTTTCTATCCAATTTTCGGATTTCTGGACTCCATGGCCCTCCTCGTGGGCTTTGGTTTCCAGCCGCTCCATCCCCCTTGCGTGGACCCACCCCCTTCGCAAAAACACTCGCGATCTTCGCGATCTTCGCGCGAGTGTTGACGGGCTCCTTCCGCTCAAGTCCGAGCTGCGAGTTGCAAAGTCCTCCCTGCGACGGACGGAATCCAATCGCGGGACATCTCCTCAGAGCGCTCGGAGCGCTCGGAGCGCTCAATCGGACCGGGAACCGCGGTGGTGCGCGGTTCCTACCGCGGTTCAGGTTGTTGGATGTTGGCGTTCGAAAGATCAGAACACTATGCAATATTCATTCTGTATAGATTGTATAGTATCAATAAGCAAGAATTGGCAAAGAAATGCACCCGACCATGGAATCATACCGTACCACATCTGATCCAAACTTGTTCATGGTAGCATTGTAGATATATTGTGGCCAACAATCCAGCTCCTTTCATGCTACGTCTTATGAGGTGTTGGCGACCAAAGCTGCCGACTCAGGCCGAGCGATGCCACCGGATCCACCGAGCAAAACCAGGCGATCCAATCCATGAGACCTCGGTGCCATTGTGGGTGCCCCCCTCCCAAAAGGGCAGGTCCCTGGCAGAAGCGTCAGCATGAGCTGGGCTTTCTTTTGACTGAACACCGCGCGTGATGGATCTGTGGATTTCGCCTTAGGAATCCAAAACCGAAACGACTCTTTTTTCGTTTCGCACATCTGTGAAGTTTTGAACCTCCAAATTGGTGCAAATGTGGGCTAGTGCACCCAGCAAGCATGCTGTGATATGCTGTGGTTTGAAGTTCGCAACACTTCCAAACTTGTCAAAATCTGCACGAAACACTCCCCCGGCCAACCGCGGTCTTCACATTGTCCACGGCGAGATGCAGCCTCCTCCACCCGGAACTCGTGTACGCCTAGCTGGGGGTGTTGGAAGCAGGAGCATTGGAGCGTTCTTTGGAGATGGGGTTGATTGAAAGAACCCAGGAACCTGTGGCAGTGCACAAGCCCCACCAAACTTTAGGGTCTATAGAGATTGAAAGGAAAGTTTGTTCCAGCACCATGAATCATATAGAATTGTAAAATCAATTAAAATCATATAAATCGGTCTCTGTGCGGGATCTCATGGGATCTTGCGGGTTGTTGGTGCTTCGTCAAATCAAACCGGTGGACTCCAGATTTCGAGCCAATGCCGGATCCACCGGACTGGGGAAAGGAGGTGGACGCAAGCATCATGCTTCAAGAGTCATTCTCGGACACGTCAGTCAATACTATTCCGCAAGGTTTTCCCGGTTTTTCCAGGCGTACATCACCGGTCGGGTACCCCAGGTACACAAATGTTTCAGTGTGAAATTGATGGACTTTGGACTTGGCGCCCGAAAACAACCAATAGCTTCTGAGGTGTGCTTAGAACTTTCTCTACTGAGCAAGGCAGTGCATTCTGAACTCGCTTGGCAACCAGGGAGTCCAAGTTTGAAAAATGATCGCACGTCTTTGACCTGATATATGACCACCACAACTGGGGGCCTGACGTTGCAGGACGTTGCGTGTCAAACCCCTCTAGTCCACTGTCACTCCCTCCCCCGAAGCCCCCGGGGATCACCCATCGCGTGAGACGCCGCCCGGTTCGGTTCTGGTAAGAGCGGTGTTGAAACCGAAGCCGAACCTGCGAGTAGACAAGCTCCATCCCTCAACTCCTCGGGAGTTGATGCGGAAAGCTTCAACTTCCTCAGGGTCTACCAAAAACAAACTGAAGCCTCCATGGCCAAAAGCCCTTGAGGGGAGTTTCTCGCAGTCCACAAATTGCCTTGGCTGAGAATGGTTGACTATTCTGATTTATTCTGCAGGATGCTGATCAATTCTGCTTGGAAGCGGGCCATGACCTCTTTTGATCCTTTTGACATGCCCCATCTTTCTGTCAACACACCTCCCAAATCATCACAAACCTGCAAATTGTCCCTAATCTGATGATGGCTCACGTTTGGAACCGCAACTCCGGTGCCAAGCCAATGGGACCGGTGTGGGACCAGTCTGCACAAGTTCACGGCGAGTGAGATGTAGTTTGAACGGGGAATGCTCCAGTAGCGTCAAACTTTGCTCAATCCGTCCTGCAAAAAACCATGGAATCTCAACGCGATCTTCCCCCAAATTTGGACCAAAACATACCAATAACAATCCAAAACAAATACTTCGATCTATAATAGATGTAATTGTATACTGTATAGTGCTTTTGAAGACGACTGACCGCCAACATGGTTTCACTGGGTCGGCCCCGGGTCCCGGTTCACGCGCTGTTTTGCGGCACTCCTGTGGCTGTGATGGCTCCAGCACCTCGGAGAGGTCATACAGCCCCCCCGCGCGCCGTCGAAAATCGAAGAAAACACCCGGTGCTTGAGACCCACATGGTGTTCCACATGGAACTTGAACATATGGACCATCATGGACCTTTGGAAGACTACTTTCCTCTACAACCCAGCGGTTTTCAGGTTCCATGTTAATCTTCCATGGGCGTCACTCTCTCAGTTTGCTTTGGACTGTGTCTTCACCTGCCACCACCATTGGTGGTGTCACCGATGTCACCCATTCCCTCGCTCCCCTCGCTAAACCGCTTTGGGCTTTGGGTCATTCACCCGTCCGTCGAAACCATCTCACCAGTGATTCTCCAGCCCAACAAGCTTCGTGCGCCCCACAGTAAGATGAGGAGGAATGTCCTTCTGAAAGCTTTCAATTTCCTTGCAGTGATCTATATCCGCCGACCCCGGCCTATAGCCAAAGCCTAGGCGGGGAGGCGCCTGGGACACCGCAGGGTGAAGCAGTTGGCCAAGCCTAGCAGAACCCTTCAAGCACTTCCAAAGGCGCAGGATGCAGCAGTTGGCCAAGCCTAGCAGAACCCTTCCAAGCACTTCCAAAGGCCTGTCCGAGGCCTCACCTGTTGCGGCCTCTCTGTGGCCTGTCCGAAGCCTGCCTCCTCTCTTCTTATCAGCTTCCGAAGGCGACGTTTAGGCATTTTGGACCGCCTTCAAAAGCTTTTCGGCCTCTTGCGGCCTCTCTGTGGCTTGTCCGAAGCTTCTCGGCAGCCGGCAGGCCTCTTGCGGCCTCTCTGTGGCCTGTCCGAAGCCTGCCTCCTCTCTTCTTATGGGCTTCCGAAGGCAACGTTAGGCATTTTGGACCGGCTTCAAAAGCCTCTCGGCGGCCGGCAGGCCTCTTGCGGCCTCTCTGTGGCCTGTCCGAAGCCTGCC
>CAXAMN010025317.1:277608-311999 GCA_963970005.1 Durusdinium trenchii | reverse complement strand
CTCGGCAGCTGGTTGAATGCCAGCATTGGTGTGAAGCCCATCCAAGTCTCGCTGTTGAATCCCAGGAAGTTGTCAAGGTTCAACCGCCAAACCCTCGAGATGAAAAGGGGTCGGCGGCACCCGGGCGGAGCCCTTACAATACTTCATTCAGTCAGTTCACTTTTTTCCCAGTAGTTAAGCAGTTAAGCAGCTGTGCTTAGATCGAAGGGGCGCGCGGGCGTGACCGGCTAATTCGCTGCTATTTACAGTACATTCATGCCTCTCGAAACCGTTGATATGCATTTCGACTGCGCAGGCTTGCGACATCTGGGTGCCGGCGGCGGCTGCTTCTAGCGACTGCGCTCTCGTTGTGGTACTCACTCTCACTCATACTCACACACTCTCACTCACCCACTCACCCACTCTCACTTTCACTCACACTCACAACAGGTCACTCACTCACCACAACCGCCACCATCCACACGATCTGCACCTTCATCACCACCATCACCTCTCTGGACCCCAATGCGTCTAGATCTCTAGACCTTTTGCTGCAAACCTCGCAGACACTGTTTGGGGCCTGTTGCCGGGATAATTGTGTGCGTGTCATGTTGTTTGAGATTGCTGTCTTCAGACCGATGCTCATTGATTGGTCCACTAGAAACCAACCATGGCCAAGATGTGGACTTGGGGGTTCGAAGGAAAACCTACCAATTTGGCCACTGGACAAGCCTTGCCGATTCAAGGCCTGATGCCATCCATGACCATGTCCATCGGGCCATGTTGTAGACAAATGTGAGGTTTGAAAGAGCAAAAGCCTGACGATAAAACCTCGAACTACAGCCGCATCTCTTGAACGAGCCTCATGCCAACACAAAAGCAAAGATCGAGTTCAGGCACCCCATTAACACCCACCATCCAACCCTATTCTTGGATTCCCCTATCTAGGTGCCCGACACAGGAAAGGCGTTTCCAGGTACCATTGGTCGAGTTGTTGTCCATGATCTTGGTGCCTGGGTGGGTAAGCCATCCAGGGGCCACCGGCCCCGGTACGGTCCCAAGGTCCATTGGTTCACCATTCCAGCGGTCGAAGGCGGCTGAAGAGGCGATTCAGGGAGCCTATAATATAAACTGTTATGAGTCCATCTTCTTTGCCTGATTTGCTTTGATTTGCTGCCATGAATGCATCAAAGTAGAGCCCGGAAAACGGTATGTCCCTTCCAGAATGCGATGGTTTCAGTGTTGTTTGTATCCAACTGTGCCCTACCAAACAAGGAAAAAAAACAATATGAATACAGCACTAACATCAATACTCAAGCAAGTCACCCACTACTCAGCACCTAAATACACTCATTCCTTTGGAGAAACATGAAGTGAGGTCCATGTTCAGGCTTTTTCTGGACCTTTTCCCCTGTTTTCGGCAAAATGGGCATGGTTTTTCGATCATTACGGAGTTGATTGTCTGGAGCCACTTGTGTGAGAGTTGCTAATCACGGCCATTTACGACCTTTGTTGAACAAGTTTGAAAAAAAGTACGGTTTTGCTCCACGTAGGCCTGCCATACTCTTTTGAATGACAATCTTTTTGGGTCATCATTACATTACAGGCTACAGTAAAACCAAAAATGTACGGTAAAACTATGTAATTGGAACAAGCAAAACTGAACTTTACGGCTTTTGCATGCTTCTTTGCCCATAATGACCAGAACATGTTGGGCATTCGGCTCTCTATCGACGCCTGTCCCGGCGGTTTTTAACCGGCCCCTTGGTGCGGCCCATGGTGCTGTGACCATCGTTCCGTATCATGCAATGTGTCCGCGAGACATTGGCCAACATCGGGTCACTGATCTCAGTGCGAGAACGAAGTGGAATGACCAAACGAAGAGAGCCAAGGGCCAATGGTGTGGGATCCATGCTCATTGGGGGGGGACAAATCGGATGAAAATGGGACAGTCTCAAACATTCTGAACCAACGACTGCCGTGTTATGGAAACAAGGCCCCAAAGAATGTGCCTCGACCTGAAACAAAACCATCAACAAACAAAACTGCAACCAGCACTGGATGACTTGCTGGGTTTATCCGTTTCTCTGGTGCCGCCTGGGTCCGAGACTGCATTTGTATTTGCGAAGCATATCACAAACACAAGCAGGCACTGCAAATGGACGCCTACAAACCAGTTCTCCCCATCTTGAAGCCCTGATGCAGCAAAAGCATCAGCCTAACCTGCTGAATCCAGACGTCACCAATTAGACTATGCTGCACTGAGAGGCAGCATGCATGCATGCACATGTATATCTTCTTTCCCACCATCTCTGCACACAGTGTGCAGCGGTTGGCTTGACTTCGTTTCAGCCGGGCCTGGATCGTGCAAGAATCAGCCCTTCCGATGGTGCACACCTTCTCTGTGACCGAAATCCTGGCGCCCGCCGCCGACAGGTCGGGTGGTTGGGGCAGCCAAAAAATCAAGTGAAAGTCACCGTCTTCAGTCGGCACCCAGAACCATGATTATATAGGTTGGTGCAGTTCATACTCCCCAGTTCTTGATTGATTTGTCCACCTATCTGTTCCGTGTGCCGATGGTGGTACCATCACATCTTCAGCCAAACTGCAGCTGCCTGCCCTCTCTGCCCTCAGTCCATCTCCCCCTCGTTGCGCTCCTCTGACCCATGCAAGGGCCGGAGACAAAGTCCAATTCCAAGGGCGCCTCCAACGGATCTGACGACTGAGCTCCGGCTGGGTTGAGGGGCTGATTCGAACAACTGCCCAAAATATACCAAAATCGTTGATTTCAGGGCAGCTCATCGCTGGTGTTCGAGATGAAAAAGAACACCGAAAGTAATCAGGAAGCACCATCAGGTTAGACTTCATGGGTCAAGCATGTGACGACCACAGCACCATCATGTGATGCGAATAGGAGCCAAGTCAGCAGCTCCCACTCACAACCCCCATTTTCGTACAAACGCTACAAGTTCCCATCTTCCAAGTCACCTTTTGATCCTTTGGTGTGAGGTCACTTAGGCCTGCAAAAAGGTCGCTTAGACTTAGGGTCTCCAAAAAGAGTCACTTGGAAGCAGCTGGTTAGGGACATGTCCCAGCTTGAAAAGATGGGATTCTTTCGACGTCCAGCTCGGTGATCTGGGACGCCCGACCCATGGTAAAGGCCTCAGGTGAAACGCTTAAGGCCGGCTTAAGCATTTAGATGCAAGGGATTGGGCTGACGAATTGTTCGTGACAAACAGTCTCACAAACAATATTAGTATGATTTCATATGATTTCATATGATTTCATCATATTTCATCAGTGTTTGCGGCTGCCAGTGGCAGCAGGACTTTGTGCAAACCGAAGTGCTGCCTCCTCGAAACATGTTCCAATCCAAGTCTGCATATCATGTCACTGTCCCTTTGGGGGAATTGGTCTCGGGACGTGTGTCTGTATATATGTGATTTGTTCGATATGCCGCTCCTGGGAATTGGTCTTGGGTGGCTTGACCTCCGACATGTCCGCAAATTTATTGATAAGAAAGACCTGGTTCTGCACATGTACCCCTGAGAGAACCAATCGTTCCAGGAGCCTCAACGACTCAGAAAAGGGCGAGAGCAAAGCAATCCGCGCGTTTTCATCGATCATTCAATTCAGGGGCCACCATCGCTTCCCGGCTTACGATTCCATGCTCGTTGAGCGTCTGGATGCCTGAATCTTGAGAACTTAGCCAATGCCCAAATATGCTCGAAGACTCAAATTCCCCCAAAGATTGGAAGATGGAATGTCTTCAGCGGCTTGCGGGGCAATATCTTAGCCAATCTTGAGAACTTAGCTCGAATATCCCCGAGGAAGATGTCCAACAGGGTAAAGGCGACTGCCCTGGGCTACCCGGCGCGGGGCCCGTGTGCGCCAGGGGATTGATCCTGCACAGCTTATTCAAACACAAAGAAAACGTGTAGTTGTAGTAACTTAATTAATGTAGTTATGATATCACGCTAGTACATACAATCACCTTCAAATATACACATCATATACAGTATGTTATGAATAGTCACCTACAGCATGCTCAAGCCAAAGTTCTGGTCTTCTCTTGGTGCAAATAATAAGCCTTTCTCATTCCCAAGAGACCTGTGAACACCTGGAGCCTGGGAGCTTTGATCATCTTCTATCTGCCCGAATGCCATTGCAGCTCCCGGAACAGCCTGGTCTTCTCGGACTGAAGCCCTGGGTGGTGGCACATCCTGGGGGCACCGGGGAGCTCCAAGCTACCGGGGTGTGACTGGCCATCAGCTGGACAGGACCACCATCAAAGAGTTTGAAGGGTGGAGACTTGAGTTCCAGAGCGCCCCTGACACATGCCGCATGCCTCAATAATGTGGAAACATGTGTCTCACATGAACAGTGCACGCTGGTTTAAAACGATTTTAAGGGTGCTCAACGATTGAATGCCAAGTAGATGTATCAGGCGAAAGCTGACCAACCACTCCGGGAGAAATTCAACTCGCTGGAAGAACACTTGAGGAGCGAGACCCCAAAAATCCCCGCAGGCAAAAACGCATCCACGGCATTTATGTGGATTGGGGAAGTCTTAAGAAAGCATCAATACGTATTATTCTTAAGAACTGCTCCTTAATCAGTGGAAGTCTTGACTGGAAGCCTAACGACTCATGACCTTGCCTTCACCGCCGACTGCCCGGTTCCGCCCACAGTTCCACCAGGAGGCTTATCCACCGCACTCGAGGACCACGCACGTGTACGGCCTAGGTCGTGCTCGAACGGACGTGTCGGGGTGCCGAACGAACGGAGGAAGTCGGGGTGCCCATCCACGGCCCCGGGACTCAACAACACCCCGAGCTCTGTGACTCCTGCCATTTGTGACTCCTGAAGCTTCGGGTGTTCCATCTGGAGATCCGCAAGGTGCTGGTGACCCGAAGGTGCTGGTGTCGAAGCGGCCTTCGACGTTCTGCTCAGTATCACAAATCGACTAGCTGTATAAGTCAAGCTAGTCGCGTAGTCAAACAGGTGATCGCTTGGGATAGTCCTAGGTACATCTTGGGGGGCTTGTCCCAACAAAGTCACACACATACACACGGTTACACACGTGGATAAAGTTTAAACATGATATAAAACATTATCAAATGATATCTGATGCAACAACCCTTCAGACAGGGTGTGCCCCACTCAACTGAGGATGTTCAACAAAAGTCTTTATAGATGTCTTTAGGGACCCTTCGAATGGAGATTCAGGCCAGAAGGCGGTTTTCAGATCTTAAGTTCCTGACACTTCAGGGCGAACTTCAAAGAAGACCCAAGTGGCTTCACCCAAGACACAAGGGTCTCTGTAAACGGACTCTCGGGTCGAGTGCAGATGCGCCAAGGCTTCCGTCGCTCTCAACTCTTCAAACGGGACCGACGCCGAGCAGGTCGATGAACATCGATAAACGAAGGGACCTGAAGAAACATCCACCATGCAGTAGACACTCCCTCAAAGAGTCATCACAGTCATGGAAGGTGGTTGTCCACTTCCAGATTCCACGCCTGAAAAGCAAGTCGGCTCCTTCTCTCCAACATCTCTCAAGCCCTTTCTCACTTATGGCACCGAGGAGCTTAGCAACCCTTGGACTGGAAGATCCTCAGGCTCCTGTGGCAAAAGTTCAGGATCCTTTAGGTGTCCAGTTCCGAGAGTGCAATGAATTACATGGATGATATTGGATGACTATTACAATTTATGGATGGATGTTTCCTGAAGAATGCCATCTAATGTAGACTCTTGATCAATATATAAACCCGCCATATGTAAAACAGGTTGTTCAAATCAAATGGGGGGTTATTATATAATCCAGAGTCTACATCTAGTCGTCGACATGATGGCAAGCAGGTTGATCAGCTACTGGCCTTTTGAGCTTACAGGACACGTTTCATTCAGTGCCCGTTCGTGCTTCGTTCACGGATGTTCTTCTATCAGCTCAAAGGGGAGGATGGAGGGTTCGTCTACTTCATGAGATTCCTTTTCAGCTCGTGGGCGAAAAAGGTACCCGGGGTACCACGCAGATTAACATAGTATATCCCATTCCCAGCAACGATGGATGGATGGATGGATGGATGGAAGGATGGATTCCCAGATCTTTCTCAACATCATGATCATCTTTGACCTTTTCAAGTTTTCTTCCGTTGACCTGGAGGCCCACGCGGGTCGGTCGCCCACCATCCAGGCCGACCGGTTGAGTTCGACTCCTCCTCGTCTGGCACCAGGCTCAGCTGGTTCAGCGATCCCAAGCCTGTCGCCAGGCTTCTGCTGATCAGCTTGACGTGGAACTGGCCACCACGACTAGTAGAGGAGAGTCTCACTTCCATGACTTGTTGGAAGGATGAAGGGGAGTACATGATCCAGACATGTCACATGTTGCTTTCGAAGTATGTACATAGAAGCTCGTCGACCATTGGCTGAGGTAAGGTCATCTTCCACAGATGATGGTAGGACAAACTCATCGGCTCGACCAACTCGAGCGGTCCAAGCGACGAAGCAACGAGCGTCTACGTCTGACGACGGCGACCTGAGAAGGAGTTCATAAACCTCATCTGTAAGGATGGTCCTCCGCGAAAGTGCCTGCGGAGGTTGCAAGCCGGGGACAACGCGCCGGTGTGGCTGGGTTTTGTTGGTGCCAAAGTTGTATTTGCACACTGGGTGCGGTCACTTGCGAAAAAGAATGCAAAGACGTGAATCCAGAATGTGCAGGAGGAATCTTTAAACTTTAGGCCTTTCGATGACTTGGCTTGCTCAGTTCTTGCTCAAGGTCACAACACGCATCATCATACCCAAAAACATTACAATGAGATCAATGCCATGTTCCATCTGAAGACACTGTTGCCGGTATTCTGTGCTACGGTACGGTAGGGAGGAGTCAAAGCGCCGAGGACACAGAACTGAACTGGACTATATGTCTATAAAACATGGTGAACTCACATAATTAGTAATGTTCACATTTTTTTGCCACCCATTTTTCACTACCGGGAGGTTTATTCTTGCGCTGTGGGCATAATTGTAATCTACGGTCTGCAACTTGGGTATCCAGTTGGTCATCCAGAGCCATAGAGTGATATATAATATACCATACTCTGCGAAATGCATGCCAACTGGCACGAACCAAAGTCAAACAGATTACATTTCATCTTCCCACGTTCCCAACTGCCTTCCATCTCCTTGGGGGGGCTGCACTGCTCACTACATAACCAGTCAGTCATTTCATGGCGGTGTGTTCGCAGGAAAGGCCAGTCTGCTCTTTGGTGGCTGGTCATCTGCCGCCGAACGCCTCTTGGACTTGCATGTGCTGCCGCAAAACCCTCAGAAGACCGGGCACGTTGCGACGGCCGGGACGTGCCATAGAGCGGCTTGTCGTCTTGGAAAATCACATGGACTTTGCAGTGAGGGAAATGAACTCTTGCCCTAGCAATCGTGTGCCTACCATTGCCTATCGCCGCTTACCGTAAGTAACATGGTGTGCATGGGTTCCGCCCTCGTGGACACCACCTGCTTGGCGTTCGGAACATGGTCATCCAACGGGCCATGCCATCCACTTCCATGCTTGCTCCTAGGAGTGTCGCGTCATATGGTAACTAATATTACCCGCCTCTGCCCTTGAGCTAAGTGCAGGGTCCCTTTCACGGCTTCGGACTAGTCTGGCTAGCGCGGCTCCTCCGAGTCTTCAAGGACGAATGACGATCTCACGGTGGTTGGTCCAATCACCCCTGTGTTCCATGGATTCCATGGAGGAAACAGACTGCCCCATCTCTGTGCGTCTTCCACCCCCCCGAGCCCCTTCATTTTTTGGAGGGCAAAGCGTCGGACCACCATCTCTGCGTTGCCGATGCGGATCCAATCCCCGCAGCTGAGCTTTGTCCCTGCGGGCTGCACCTGCGCGCTGCCAGCAGAAGCGCCCGAACGTGGAGTCGCGATGGACGCAGAAACTTAAAAAAACGACAGGCAAAACACTATTATGGAAATATCGCTTCCGCCTTCAAAGAGTTCTCTCCAAAAAAGGGTGATACCTACATTAACCAAATAAAACCACCCCAAAAAACCACCCCCTAAGCCCTGTAGCTGGTCGGTCGTCTGACAGTCCGAGTGTCCAGGCCATGGTGTCTCAAAGCACAGCCGTGGTCCGATGTCTGCACCGGTCTAACAACGGTCAGGTCCTTACCAGGGGTCACACAGGGGTGGTGTTGATGACTGCGGTATATTTAAAGCCAATTAGATCCATTAAATGAGTTCTACACCGGAAAGGATACCCGTTGATGTGCGATGTTGAGGGCCACGCTTCTTTGTGAATCTGAGGTTCAGGCTGAGGGCCATGACCCAGAACGACTTTTACACGTTCTGCAAGAAAAGAGCTTCACAGCTTTTTGCAAAATGCAACTGCCCACCAGTCACATCAGTCTGGCCATCGCGACTTTCAGGTGACTCTATAGATGCTCATGAGACTCAAGCTTCAAGTAGGATTCTCATTTGAGTGAAAGAGGCTTCCCCCTGCGCCCACGCGCAATACTCGGCTTTCGGTCCGAATCCTGCCTTTAAGAACGTGCCCCATTTGGAGCCCGCGTCTGCGACCTGATACCTGGTGCTGGATGGTCCAAAGGAGCCAGCTAGGCTGTAGGTGATCCTCCCTCCCCACTCACCATCGAAAACTGGTCAAGTGACCCCGAGTTCGCATGGTTTCCCAGTTCTCATGACCATCTTTTGCATGTTTACATCACCCCATTCCTGGTGAGTTGGCCAGCAATCTTGAAGTTTGGGTCTTGAAGATGGATGACCCATCCGTACTACTTGTGGAAGCCTCAGGACGGCACACCAAAGCCTCAGGTGCCCAAAGCTGGAAGCTGGAAACAACCACATATTCACCAGAAGGGTATCTATATAACCACTCAGACACTCCATGTATCCCTCATATATGCCTACATTGACACCTCAAACCACCCCTGGCCTGATCGGCATATATCATATATGGCAGTTCCATTAGTCGTGTCTGGGATTCTGGGATAGGGCACATATGGTATGGTGTTCCTTCGGGGCCAAAGCATCCCACAGCCTGGTTTGTTAGAGTCTATGACCGGACATGCTAGGACCCATTTGAGCACTGTTGTGATAGGAAAAGACATCAAAAAACCACATCCTCGGGTTCTACATACGCACAATGTAGCTGCACACTCACCAAAAGGTACTGTCACGGGGTGGGGGGAGCCCACTCACCCTTGGGTCACCAGGTTGCAAAATTTCACCTGCTTGTGATGTCAACGGCGGGCGCGTCTGTACGGTGGACGTCCTACGTTCAGGTTGATTTGGACTCGTCATCCAGCTGAACAAAATGACACCTGGACGTGTTGTCCCATACTCTACTCGGCTCGAAACTTCAGGTCTACCTGCACTTCCCATCTGTGTGGTTTCCGCCAACCCGCATCCATCCCGCAGTGGCCTTTCACTCTTCACATCGAAAGAAATAGAAAAGTGAGATCGCGACGCAATGGGCTCGTTCATGAACTCAGTCAGATGTTGTGCATGGCGACAACAATTCTGACCCACTCAAGGTGGGCAAGGATTGCACCCCTCAGGAACCTTGACAGCAAACATGAACCGAATCAAACATCCTTGCTCTTTCTGCGAGAAACGAGTCTTGTAATGCCAGGTTTCTCTATGTTTCTCTTACCGGCGTGCAAATGCTTCCAAGGGGCCATATCTGGAAGCATCATCTTACGCTTGGAGCCTGCGGAAGATTTGGAAGCTCCGCAGTGCTCCGCAGAAAAGAACTTTCCCTGAAAAGGTCAGAATATCATGGAATATCCACAAGCGGTCAGTGGGAAAAATCCTTGTCGGATTCAAATCTCCTCCTGACCCGAACAGTCAAATCCGTCAATGATATATATTATATGGGTAACTGGTGAGTTGCGACTCCGTCGTCAACAGAAGTTGGGCCATGTCATACCAGGAGGCTTTGGCAATGACCAAACGCCATCAGCAGTCCCATCAAAAGCAGCATTCACGAAAGAATCGAAAAGGGGAAGCAAAAATCTCGAGCTATAACAGAATCCCCCCCCCAGAAGGGTACTTCTCAACCAACCCTATGCCTCTATGCATTTGGCACCAAAATCCCACTGAATGGAAGCTGCTGCATGCATTATGAAGTACAAATTCATGTGGATAGAATCTCCAGCCAGCCACTAATCAAGAGCCAAAGTATGCCTAACTTCCCTCGGCCCCCGGCCTCGTCCAAACTTGGTCCTCGGTTTCGGCTTGGCGTGATTCCCGGGTTTCGCTGTCCAGGTTGTTCCTGCTCGCCTATGTTGAGGAATACAATCCAAATGATGCACTGTGGTACATTATATAATAACTATTAATTGCATTTAATTGCTACGTTTATATATAATATATATATATACCTGGACCAAGGAGTGTCGTGTCTGTACATCCACGAGTAGCACTTGGGTATTCCATTGGATGCTGGCGGGTGATTTTCCAACATGGCTTTGATTCTCGATACGTGCCTTCGATCTAGATTTCAACCATGTTGTGTATGTGTCCAATTCTTTAAAAAAAACAGCCCAAATAGAAAACAGCCGAGACACATTGACATGCAGTTCCAGAAACGACCGGGTCCAAACATGTCCAAACCATCCAAACGCCCTCGCCGCCTTCCTCAGCCGCCGCCTTCCGCCCCCGGTGGGGCTCCACACACTGTTGGTGACATGGTGATCTCATTGGGGCTGACCAACACGGCCGGCAGTTGCTGCGGTTCGCCTTGGCACAGAAGAAAAAGCCAATTGGTCTATCAAATGGGCCCTCTAAAAAGAATAATGACAAGCTGTTCTGTTAGTCCTCTTCCAAAAACATCCAAAAACACTACAGCCACACCTGCAATGGACCATATCACCGTCACCCACTCACTGTGGACCCACAAAAACCATCACATCCGCCTCCGAACTCCACGATGGGGCGGTTCTTCGCCATCTCTCCGCTGGCCACACGCAACAGCAATGCCTTCCTTGTGATCACCAGCTCGCCTTATAACAAAACGCGTTCGCAGAGCTGGGTGCAGAAAAGGCAAAGAGGTTAGAATTCTTTCCAAAGTCTCGTCCATCTATGAAAAAATGAACAGGATGGATGAACTTCAAAGATTCTTGAAGAAGTTTTGGCACTGTCTGGTTGGCTGACTCATTCTAGTCCATGGTGCGAGAGGACACCCTGGCACATAACCAACCGGCCCCTCAAAGTTGTAGGGAGTTGCTTCCACCCACACCTGACCCGTCTGCATTGGGATCCAGCGCGCTATGAGCTGTGATCCGTGCGGACCCACCAGCCGACGAACCACGTCGTCTTGGGTGGTCGTAGACCTGTCCGCCTTCAAGCGATGTCTGGATCTGGATCCACCCGAACGCATCAATCCTGGCCCGCCACTCCGATCCCGTGCGCGGAACGTGCGTGCGTGACCGGCGCATCCCGTTCGCAGGCCGTGGCGCTGTTCACTGCTCGCAAGGCTGCCAGCCTCAGCTGGTCCTGCAGAGTGAGCCAGCTTCTGGGGTGTGGCTCCTCTCCCTGGCATCCCCTTGTCTATCTCCAACAGCACAGGTCTAGTTATAGAACTGCACCATCCAGAACTGTCCTTGCTTTCCTATGAAGTTCTGTTGGGAAAGTTGTACTGTTCCACATCTGACACTGGCATCGTGCAATGCATGATGTCTCCACTGTCTGATCTGGAGCCAGGTAAAGGGAGCCGACTGTCACCACACCACACCACACCATAAACTGGATCACACAACGCCACGGGCCCGGTATCGATCCCCGATCTCAGAGTGAAAACGGTTTGTTTCTGAACGATTCACCGAAGCTAGGGTGGCATCTGTCCTTTCATCTTCCCAATGTTTGATGTGAATAAACTATATCATAAGATATTATAAGGTATTTGTGCATCTCATTGATCTTCCAAAGGGTTAATGTATGGGTATCTATCCCATGGATCTTCCAAAATGTTCATGAATAGGATTGAATAGGTATCTACAGCACCACTTCCAGCACCCCATAATTGAACAGGCATCAATCGGTATCTATCCCACTCACCTTCCCAGTATATCAAACAAACCCAGCGATCTTCCAGCCTCCGAAACCTGTCCGCTCCGCCTCCTCCGTCTCACCTCCCTCCGGTTGCCTCCTCCATTCGATCGGAGTCGTCCACAGTCCACCAACGCATCTCTGCACGGCAGAGCCTCACCGATCATCGGGGCGTGATCGGGCGGGTCCACCGTGCGGCCGGCGCCAAAGGCAAACGAAAGCCAAAGAACATGTTATATGGATAAATTCTATACCAGCACCCGACTCTACAGGTCTCCGAAATGGAGGCTTTTGCTGACTTAAAAGTCGCAGGTGGTGACCTGTTGGAGGGTGCTGGTATACGGCATAGTTGTGCGGAAGTTTCCCATGAATGAAACTCATGGCGCAAAATCCAATGATTGCATGGCTGGACAAACACCTCACTCTGTTTGCCCGCATCTGGTTGAGATGGTACCTCCATGGTGCCCCTGGCCGCAGCAGTTCAACACTTCAGGTGTTTTGTGACCCCCAAACCTCGTCTTGACCAGGTGATCTGCTCCCAAGGTGCTCATCCACATAGGCGTCCCAATGGATCTTCTGACCAGCTTCCACTGGATGAAGATGCACACGAGGATCTTCAGGGGTATGGCTACCTTCTTCCAGCCTGCAAGTTGGGAGGTGGATGTTCTCTCCCCCCGAGCCCGCACGAGTTGGGCATTTTTGGGGGAGGGAAATCGATGACCATCCAAAGAGCCATCGGGCACTCAATCATCTCACTGAAAAGCCCACCCATCCATACATAGCCATACCCATCCCACATTGTTTGGTTGGTGAAGGGACCCAGAAATCATCTCCAAGTGCAGCCAAGTCGACTCCTTCACTCCCTTTCCATGGCTGTTCTCGGCCTCATTCGATGCGCCGACTCGGAAGCCTCGTCAATGTTCAGCACCATCAGCACCCTCACCATCAACCCAAATCCCTCTGACACAATTATATCCTACCTTTCACCGGCACCCAGCTGAAAGTCACCCGGCCTGCGAAAATTCACCCCGTTGGATGTTGCAACACCATGGAAATGCTTTACCGAGGCACGCTTTCGACTGTAAATCAATAATTTAGTGCCCCTTGGCACAAAAGCACCAAGCTATGCGGAACCAAAGCACAATGAAAAGGGTCGCCCAGGCACCCGCGCTGCACCGTCGGAGAGGCCAAGCTGAACCTTGGAGCGAGCAGCCCTGGCGCAGCAAAGAGGTCCACCTGAAGCGAATGCGTGGCGGCGTGGCGGTCTTTGGAGCTCAAAACCAACCAACCCGAGCAGCAGCCGGTCTGACGGTCAAAGCCATCCGCAACCATCCCACCCAGCACTATAGCAACATATGCCAGCGCCATAGTGGATCCCTCCACCCGAGGGTGGACCATATAGATCCCTCCAGAACTGCAAGCATATGTAGCTTAAGACCATACTAGCCCATACATACTGCATCTCCCTCCACCCGAGAATTGGCCCGGATGTTTCCCTTCGCACACCGATGTCTTGGCGTGTGTGTGTGTGTGTGTGTCCCACCCTGGACAAAGGGTTTTTCCACCACCTTCGTTCCACAAGCAGGGGGCCAGCGGCCGACAAGCAAACGCTGGCTAACAAAGCTATGCTTGCTCGGTGGATGCGGTCAGAGACGTCTGACCGTGTACCTGCTAAGAAACTGTTGCCCACGCTGTCCACTCCTTTGGTTTGTTTCATGGTGGTTCATGTCTTCCTTCCCCTAAACAGGTTTCCCAACGCAGACTTGCAGCCGACTTGCCGTTTTGCCGCCGTGCGCTTTCCGCAGTCACGTAAGAAAAACCTTTGTTAAAACATCTACAATTGCGCTGACTTTCCACCTTACCGTTGAGCCATTCCTTTCTTCCAGAGATTGCATTAACTGAAAATCAAAGTTCGAAGTGTGTGTTGGTCCTCAAGGAAGGGGAGACATGTTAGACCGGTTTCAACATACATGGCGGTGTTTTTGCCTGTAGATGGCTCATTCCAAAAAATGGGGCCATGATTTTTAAAGGTCGGAGACAGCATAAATGCCCACATCCTGCGAGGTGTTGCCAGGCCCGCCCAACACAGGACAGTGGGACTGGGTGTGGGTCATGTCAGGCAGGCCCGGTCTTGGAAGACTCAGGCAATCTCAGGCAGCACTGCAGCTCTACCAATTTCGCATGTTTGATGAAAGGAGCAACCTCGTTCCGCTGAAATCAAAAGCCAGCGTCAAGAATCAAACAGTGGGCCTTTGTGAAAAATGCGAATAGGCCGTAGCTGCCGAAGCTGGTGAGGGAATGACATAGAATGACTGCCAGATTCGTTTAAAGGAACCCATTATAAACATGTGTCATTCCCTCACTTGCTAGGTGGCACCGTGGCGTCCAACTGGTTGTCCACGGTATGCTCTCCAGTATTTAAAGTCAACTAGGAGAATCCATCCCAGTCAATTCACCTACAGTGCGGACATACATATGATGTAAATGGCACAATGCCCAAAAGGTTGTTCATTTGGACCCGCACCTTCCAAGACATCTTTGGGGTGCCAGTGCCACGCCACCTACGAATCTACAAAACCACTGCACTTCCATCCCAGTCACCGGTCACCCAGCCCCATCCTCCCACCAAGCCGCGTCGGCTGGACTCGCTCTTGGCACTTCTCCGAGCTCCTCGGCTGCTGGAGGGCTGTGCGTCGCCTCGCCGTACAGAGATGCTCTCCAGCGCTGTTCACGACCGAGGGGCTTGGCACTGGGGAAAGACAGGAACACGACGGCGAAGTTTGCTTGAAAAGAAAAAGTAGCAGCCAAAGGCTTCGACTCACGTTTTTGAGAACCCACAAGTAGGTGAGTCAAAACCTCTTTTGGATGCCTCTGAATGCTTTGAGCTCGCGTACTGCACACGCCTCTGCACGCCAGAAGGCCACCACCCCCGCAAAACAGGTCTATTTTTGCTGTGTATATTGAAATTGGATGAGATTGGTCTTCCAGTTTGGACCTCCGATCGCTGATCCTTGGCTGGTGCCAGATGTTCAGCTGGTCCCACAAATGCCATGCCAACCATGAGGTGTTTAAAAAAAAAAAGGTACAAACATGCTAAAGGAAATGCTCCAATCGAGTCAAAAACACCCCCAAAGTTTCTGAAACTATCGGAAACCCACCTGGTGCACCCAGAGTCCCATTCTTGTCGGCCCATCTCGCAGCCATCTGTCATCATTCGACATCCACCTCACATGACGCGCGATGTTCCATAGGCTTCCTCAGAAGACTCCAGCTTTGGAAACCACGAAACAACGACCCACCAGGCCTGGAACCTCCGCTCTCATCACCCGAACCCGCCCCGAACCCACCGATCGATTCCGGCCTCGGGACAGAGCTGAGGAGGAGATGCCCCGCCAGTCGGAGGGACCCACCCGGTACACCGCCCAGGGGAGCTGCTCCAACGCCTGCCGGCCAGGTGGTGGCGAACGGGGCCGTGCTTTCCTTATGGCCCGGAGGGGCCTCAAGCGGAGAAGAGTGGGGGGCAGGGGGCCCAAATGCGAAGTGACATGCGTTCAATGATTCATAGGAAGTTCTGCTCAGCAAATATCTCGGAAAGTTGTCTCTATTGTATTAGGGATTGCTGGACATGAGTTCCTAGTCTTAGTGGGGACTTCATGCACTTCCAATGCATCAGCCATGTTGACGAACCACCAGAAACCAACCACATGCTGCACACGTTCCAATCCCCTAACCCACTTGATTCACACAAACCTTTCCGAGGGCAAGGGTCTCACTAAAAAACTGACTCACTTGCGACACCAAAACCTACCCAGGATAGACTCACTTGCGACACCAAAGCGGACTCATTTGCGACACCAAAGCTACTACTAAAACTACTACTACTACTACTACTACTACTACTACTACTACTACTCCTACTCCTACTCCTACTACTACTACTCCTACTCCTACTCCTACTACTACTACTACTCCTACTACTACTCCTACTCCTACTACTACTACTACTACGACGACGACGACTACTACTACTACTACTCACAGGCACACGGGCACACCTTAAAATATTGATTTTGTGGCAGGCACGGGTGTTGGAGATGAAGTGCAGATTTCGTGGCGCGGGGGGGGGGTGGGGGGGGGGGGCAGGGCAAACCAGATCCAAAGGTGAGCACGAACGCGTCACAAGTGAGCCAACAGCTCCGCGTCACATCCGAGTCCGAAATCCGGGTCACACCGGCACACCACAATTTTAAGATCTTCCTTGATGGACATGCTGGTCTAGCATCATGGCTGTCAGGTGTTTTGTGATCTGTACAAAAGAGTCTCCCAAGACAACTGATACTTCTCCAAAATGCAACCAGAACTTAGTTTTGGCAGCCCAGCACAGGCCCTGTTTAATCTATTTTAGCCTGTCGCCATTACAAGCGCAGCTCATACTGGGTCAAAATAGAAGTGCCAGTTCCTTTTGAATGAAGTGCTGGATGCAGTGGGCTGGTCCTACAATTTAACAATCGAGTGTTTTGAGGTCACTCATGTTGATGTTGAAGGTTGGAAGATTGGAAGAGCTTGTATCATTGTTCATTACCTTCATCACGTGGCTGGCCACGAATCCCGCATAAGTCACCAATCTAGGGGGGCACTAGGAAGAAAATCCATCCCGTTTTTCTCACTTCAGGATCCACAATTCCATTGCAAGAAGGCCATCCACAATTCCAGTCAAGCTCTTCATCCAATCGGCCTCTTCGAGCAAAGCGTCCAAAATGTCGGAGATGGAGTCGCTGTAAGCGTCCAAAAGCAATTCCCAATGTTGCCGAGTGACCTCGAAACAAGGGAGCCAAGGAGATCCGTGCCAAGGGAGCCAAGCTTGATGATCCAGAGTGACTGGAGAGGATGCTAAACCGACCCCACAAAGTCCAACATGAGACAGTTCCTGGGTGAAACAACATCGAAAAGTGCAACCAAGTAAAATAGAAGCTTGGAATTCTTGGATACTTTATATATTTCTATTCTAGAATTTTGCAGCTGTGTGCCTGGAATCTCTACGCAAGTGGCTAAAGGGCTGTAATCACTGTAGTGTAATGTCCCACACTAACGTCCCACATATGATGGTATCTGGTGACGTTCTGTAGAATCATCTGACAACTATTATTTTTGACCGGCTATATCCAATTTACTGGGATCCACGACCCCGTTTCACGCGGGCCCCAACTCTAACCCACCACCGGGCCCGGTCGGTGACGAGCAGCATGGTCTCCGTCCTTGATGAGACGCCGCCGCAAGGGCTGCAGAAGGTCCTGGAACGAAGTAGCACCAGTCGTGCCCAAGCACCGGATCTGAAGTGATTGGAAGGACAAGGGCGTAGCCAATGTTTCAGCTCGTCAAGAGCCATCTCTTTTGATGAGAGATGATGGTTGTCCACTAGTCAGCTTGCAAACACATGTTATACACATATATATATATATATGCTTCTATAATACCTTGTACCTACGTCGGTTTTTCAAGGTCCGACATCCATCCCCAGTCCCAAGTGAATTCTAGGCACCAGGAATGCTGACCAGCAAGACGTTTTGCGTCTCCTTCTGGCTAGGATGTAAGAAGCGGGGATGATAAAACCATAGCAGTGCTGGCATGGTTTTCTGATTTAATGTATTGATACTCACTGATTGCAGCAATTCTTGCTAAAAATACGACCATGTATTCCACGTTTCGACCCATTCTGCGTGGACCTGTTCATTCCTGAAATCTTCTTTCAGGCTGTGGAAGCGGGTCCTTCGGGCAAAAGCCTTTGAGGAATTGCTCCTGCAGGCTGTCCACGAAGTCGTGCCAAGGCACCTTCTGTAGACCACCTTGGGAAAAGCAACTGCTAGCTACTAGCTTCCGAAAGCCAACTGCACCACAATTAAGAAGCACACACACACACACGAGGTCTCTCCCATTGGACAACAACAAAACCCTTTTCTTCAGCAGTGGGCTCACCACAAATCCGATCCGTATTCGATAGAGAACAACATGGAAAAAAAGCATACCTCGGCGGAACATGGCGGAACCTGCATGATTTGTGCTTTAAAAGAAAGAAACTCCATAGAAACTCTTGAAAAAGACGAGTTGTCTATGTATATATATATATATATAAATGATTTCCATCGGTTCTTATGTGTGTAGTGGGGCGACCAATCCCCAAACAAAGCACCAAAAAGGTGGTATTTAAAGGTCATCCATTGACCGGGTAGGTCGCTTGGGTCACAACGGCATCGCCCAAGCAGCTGAAGCAGGTCTCCCAGGACTGCTTGAGCCCGTGCTCCGGTAGTTCGGCCGCAGCATTCTCCTGGGACCACTGGGTGCCTCCCAAAATGCCTTCACCGTGTTATTTGGAGGGACCAGTTAACAGGGAGTAGTGCGGGAAAGCTTCAGGACCCTGCTTTGAACCAGGTGCTTCTGCCAGGTGATCATAGAACGAATGGCTCATGGTGTGCAGTGAAAACCTCAGGCCGCCTGAAATCGGAGAAAAGGGACAGGCTTACATGAGACTGGACCATAGGAAGCTGCTGGTAATTGAAGATGTCAAGCTGCTGGGTGTCCGTCTGAACACTGCAGCTGCTACATGCGGCCACATACCCAGTCGCCCAATGAGCAGTCACCATCTTCCCACTCATTGATGCAACTGAGCGAACCCTCCAGCTGCCCTCTGTCTCAACACATTCGGAACTGTCGTTCGCTCAGTGGCCCAAGAGTTGATGGAGGAGGGCTTTGCAGAAATTGACTACCCAAAGGCTCATGGACCCTCAAACATGTTGGTTCGGTCCAAAACCCTGGCTGTGAGGGTCAAAACCCTAGCTATGCGGGTTCAAGCTGGGTCCCCCCCCGGCTTTTGCCCAACTCAACTCCGCTGCTCCTTGGCGACCAGGAGCCACTGCCTCAAAAGGAGAAGCAGTGGTTCAAGTGAGGGGTCCCTACAACACAAAAGGTATCAAAAAGCGTCGTGAGGCCCAATGCATGCTCAGGGGAGGATGCGCGAAACATCATTAAACATCTTCACTTTCATTCACGTTCCGGTGATATTAGGGGTTTGCCCCCCCCAATTCAAAACATATATACAGTAATGTAGTGAATAAACCCTTCCGTTTGAATTGGAAGTCCTCTTCATATCGTGGGTTTATTAATCAAGAGTCTACATCATAATATGATTCACAATGATTCAAGACTGCCCCCAATCCTTGGGCCTCAGGGGGGCCTCAGAGTGAGGCCTGAGTCCCTTGGGTTTCCGAGTGGCTCGACTGATCGGTGAGCGAGGGATCAGAATTCGCTGCTGAAAGTGTCAGCAGGGCGCTGTGTTTCTGCTGACTGGTGCATGGCGATTCGCTCCAAAACCGCCCAGGCACTGTAGCATCTGCACATGCTGACGCCCGAGCAGCTCCGCATTCTCTTGCTGTGCCATCATCCGCCAAGTAGCTTGTGCCCATCGCCTTCACAGCGGCCCAAGCAACTCCAAAAAGATTCATCTAGATAGGGCCCTTGGTGAGTCTTTCTCATGCATTCTCTCACACACACACAGGACAGCGATTTCACGCTGAATCGGTTTTGGACCGTGCTTTGGCAAGATCATCTGGAGGCTCCGAAGCAAATGCAAAGCACGGTGAAAGAAGACTCACCATGGGCCGAACGAAGTTGAACGAAGTATTATGAAACCCTTCATTCTTCTGAAACCTTTTCTTCCGTAACTATTTGGTATTCTTCCGCAACTGCTCTGCTGGCAACTAGTCTTTCTGGATCTTTCTGGTAACTTCGGCCCAACCCGGGCGGGCTTTCATCGAAAGACCGTGGCGAAAAGGCAAGGCCATGATTTGCTCAGTCACTTGAGGAGTTTCTTAGGTCCAAGAAAATCATCACATGCCAATCCCTGGGCGCCCCGCTAAAGCAAAGAATGAGTTTTTTCAGATCCAACTTGCCGCATGAAATGCTTGCAAAACCCAGGGCATGAAGCGGTGCGAGACGTGCACCTGGTCTTCTGAAGATTTGCGATGAGGCTGCTGATGGAAGGCACGTCCAATAACATCTGCAGGTGCTTGACCTCAGAAGAAACGCTCCAAGGACCACCCGCGCACCTCACTGAACTGGAGGACCGGGCCACTGGACGGCCATTCAATATAAATATATATATATATAAACACTGAAGATGTGCCACTAGCAGGTGCCTGTGACGTCGATTCCACTTCATGTAGGCCAACAAGTCATGTAGGCCATGTCTCTTACGTCGCATGGGTGTGATGATGTGTGACGTGTTGATTCCCACAAATGCCACGTGGATAAGACACGCAAACGCATGTTCATGAGATCCTGCGATCCTGCGATCCTGAATCAACCTGCTGCTCAATACCCGAGAATGATTCTCAAGGCCGAGCATTGCGTTGGTTGAGAAAGCTTGCCTTGGAGGGATCAATGTTCATGTTTCATCCCTGGTAGGTTGACCTCTCCAGTCGTCTATTCTGTGCATTTTCTGTGGTCAACAGGTCGGCCCCCCCAATTCTATGACATGTGATGCGGGCGCCAGCTCACCCCTCGCCACCGCCCAAGAACTCGGTCGCGCCGATGCTCGACCTATCGACCTACGTGATGACTGGGTCCAAAGGGTCGATTCGTCCGTGGCCTTCCCTTCTCAGCATCTCTCAGGATGATTCTTCACGCGATCCCATCAGCAACGACAACAAAAAGAACAAGGCGCCACTTGCATCAGCAAACCTCGGTCGCCTTTCATGTCTAGGAAAGCAAAGTAGATGTACACCTCGCCCACCTGGACAAGCAATTCTGGCCGAGTGTAGTAGCTGGGCCATGCCTCACCTACACGAGGGTAAGCGAAGTGGAAGAGACAAGGGAGGAACTCATGTTGGTTGTTGGTTGGTTTTCCCCGCCCCTGGAGATTCAGAATCAGGATTATCACACAATGTCAAACATTTCCCGGATACAGGGGTGATTTATTCATCAACAGAGGCATATAGATGTAAACATGATAGATGTTCCATCATGATACATGATGAATCACACAACATTAATACAATATATATATATATATCCAGATTGTTTTCCCTCCTCTTTGTCCATACACACTTAGACTTAAATTCACATAATATCTTAATGATAAGTCATGATTCATGTTCACTATTTTCCTGGTGATCCCCATCCTGGAATGATCCTTCACATCCCTCACAATGCGGTCCGTAACGGCCCGAAGACGGCCCGGTGGCCTCTGTGCACCAATTGGACCAGTCCTGATGCGAAGTTGAGTCAGTTCAAACAGACATGGGAACAAATTATATACCCCACGTTCCCAACAAGTGCCATTTCTATAAAACAATCAGGAAATGTCGGACGTTTTTGCACGGTTGGTCGGTCGGGAAGTCGTCCTAGCCTAGGGGTTCATACATCCGAAATTGTTCTGAACGCAAAGAGTTGAATGAATCAATGTGCCCCTCACACAAAGTATGCATTTGGCATGTGGCAACGAACAATTTTCAGAGTTCTTGGAGAATCACGTCCGGTGCTCTGCTCTGCCTCCAAGTCCGCTTGGAGGGCGGCGCTGAGGGACTCGTCGCCCGGTCCTGTTCGGAACAAAGCTCCCAAGATCGATCAAATAATCCAGTAATGATTCTGAACTCCAGCCATTTGGCCACCAAAAGCACACACACACAACCACACCTCACAAAAAACCATATGCGCCCCCGCCTCCCCTCACAAGTATATATTCTCCCGCCCCGCCCTAGCTGCAGTTAGTAGATGTCAATAGAGTGTGAGGCATTGCTCTGACAGTGCTTCAGGCGTATCTATCAAGAAATGCCCTTGCAAAATCTTGCAAACACATCTGAAACACCTTCATCCTTGCAATCAAGCAGCGCTCTGGCACCTCCTGCTCGATTGCAGAAATCACCTACATGGAGAGCAAGTGATAATGGCCCCGTGAGGTGTTGTTCTCACTCAGCACCCGATGAAAAAGTATCATCCAAACGCTCCTGCACCCTTATATGGAGGGATTGGACCCTCACAGGGAGGGGTTGTGGGATCACCAAACCCTTCAAGCTTTGAGGAGCCAATTGGAGCGTCCGGGCAGGAAGCCAAACGCCTCGAGGTCGACGGATCAAGCTTGGAGCGTCCCGACCCAAAACAAACCGGTAGAAGCGGGGAAGCCCCGCAAGCATCGGTGAATGAATCACTCGCGCCAGGAAAAAAGCACTGGCCCAAGACAAGGCTGCGGAAATGGAACCCTCGAAGTCGAAACCAGAACATGTGTTTCTTCTTGTTCTCCTCTTTTGCCGGCTGAGTGGCCAGCTGCAGGTACAGTGACACACACGTTCGCTGCTAACCCTGAAATGTCAGAGTCATTTCCTCAATTCACCCCCCCTGAATATGCTGAACATTGGATCCGAACCCCACATGTCCGCTGCCCCCCCCTAACTTGCTGCCCCATTGGGACCAACGGAAGCGCCACCTCAATCCAGTCAGTCGCCACCCTTCGGCGCAGGGCCTCAAGGCGGGGCTCTATGGCGATGGAGGTGTTGGAGTCTCTTGGGGGCATGAAGACCTTCAAAAATCCTTCCAGGTGTGTTCTTTGAAGGATCGTCACAGAAAGGATCGTCAAAAGTAGTGAACTAGTGAACTAGTGGAGACACCAAAGAAGTCTCCAGTCGCATCAATTCAGTGTTTGATACTTTTTGAAGCTGATGAATCTGACTGGATTATACATGATTGTACTATACGTTTCTATATTGATGGCCATCATGTTCATTCCACGTGCGCTTTGTGGCCGAAGCTTGCCTCGTCATTGTAGTAAGTCAAGGCCGAAAACAATCGTTCATCCTCTTCACCTTAGCCGCACAGCAGACTGCAATCTTCACCAGAAGGTGCCACGGTTCAGGTGCAATATGGTTACTTGGGCCAAAGGCGTGCTTAGGTTCAAGATGGTTCAACCAAAGGAAGCATGGATCTTGGATAGGTAGAGGGCAATCCCAAGTCGAGGACATGCTGTTTGGGGGGCAGTCGGTTTCCATGGGCACTTGACCAAGTACTTCAACCGGTCACCACCGTTGGAACACCAGTCTCCACCCGTTGGAACACCACGCGTCCCTTCCGGTTGATGCCAAGCAGCACGCCAAGAAGCGTATGCAGTCTTTGGCGTTGACCTTGCAAAACACACAACATGGCATCAAAACACTGCTCATCTGTCCGATCTTTTTGAACAACGACAATCCCCCAAAAGCATGAACCCGTTCAAAAATGCATGGGTGGGGTGATGCGCTTCACCTCTTAGGATGGCAACCGGCACCAGAAAACTGTATATCAAAAGCCAGGCATACTCGACTGTTGAAGTATTTGTGCGTTTCCTGCCTTCAATGGTGCACTACTTGCACAGATTGGTTCTGCAAGGCGGCCAAACAAGGCAACCCGAAAACATGGCCGGTGCGTGCTTCATTTGTTCCACGTTTTCTCGCTTGAACACGTGTTTTTGGCAGCCCCAATGTTTGGGAACAGCCATCACACGCCCAACTGGTAAGAGCTTAGAGCCACAAGCCTTCACGAACATTGAAACACATTGACTTTAAGGACCCTTCTGCAGGGGTGCCCAGGGCGGCCCAGGTACCTTTCTAAAGCATTAGATGCGACCTGGGCGACCTCTTCACCACTTCAGTGTTGTTCAGTTGTGGTTGGTTTCACGCTCATTTGGTTCAACAAGAATAGGGCACCATCCAAGCATAGGGGAACAAATATGAAGAAAAACGGACAGTCATTGAACATCAACTCCCAGTTGCATGTACGGAGTCTTGGCGGTCAGACATTCTTTACCATCAGCAGTTGATAATAGTTGATATAGCAAAAAGTAATATATGGTTATAGATTCGAGATTGCCCGACTTGGCCTCAAAACGCGTCAGGCAACAATCCCGCCGGCCGCCCCCAAGCTCCCAAAAATCGTTTCCACTGGCTTTCGGGTCACTGGTTCCGAGATGCGGCCCTTCAGCTGTGAGACGGCGACAGCCTCGAAGTGCAGTCGGCTGAGCACGCAAGATCCCAAGTATAATTGACCACTCGTTCAATTAGATTCTTAAACTTATATAACCTGAGAAGAGGGGACGAAAGCCAACCTCCGTCAGAAGACATCAATGTGGTTGTGGGGTGAAAGTCGGCAGCGCACTTCAATTGCTGTCAGGCATGAGGAAATAGAAGGCAAAGAGGCGCAAAGTCTCGCATTGAAGGTCCATATGATAGGCTCTTTAGCTTTTTATGCAGGGGGGCCCTGATCAATGCCGATTCACTGCTAGCGGTTATAGGATGGAAGTGGAGCCCATGCGTGAGGAGAAAGGTTGAATTGAGAAGGACATTTGCATCCCTGAATTGAGCAAAGCATTCACACATCTTGGTTCAGAAACGTTTTCAAGCTGAAAAAGGGCCCTAAGTAAGAGAGGGGTGCTTGCCTGCTGTTTGCTTCTCCTGTCTTGCACCTGGGCTCATCAACTCCCAGCCACTGTTACTGGGCATAGGATAGGCTTCGATCCGTACAAAAGTCCGACTCCCTTGGGCGTCTGTAGCTCTGAGAGGTGCCAATTTTCATCCAGATAACACACTTTTCACAATACAAAGGGGCCCCCAAGCAACTCAAAGGTTCCTGACTGCACTCTATTTCCTCTCCTGTCCTCTACCTGCACTCACTCCTGCACTCATAAATCGGGTGAGCCCACCTCAATATGGGGCACCTCTTTACAGAGCAAAAAGGAGATCCCATATCAAGACGCAGCTGTAAAGATGAAACAAATGCTGCGTTGTCCGAACGCTATCTCTGTGAGAAAAAGATTCTGGCTTGCACAAATCTCGCCGCTTCTGTCCTCTAAATGGATGGACACGCCTGGTTAGCTTGGTCGGCTCCCTCAGCACGCAGTCTCCCCTTTCCTGTCCTCTACCAAAACTCCCCCTAGTCAATATGATACACTATTCAGCGTCATTTGCATCACTCGCATCGCCAAGACCCCTAAAACATACATTTGCACTATACCCTGTGATTGTTGTCGCTCTCTCCCACCAGGCTCTGGTTTGCAACCCCCCACACTCCGATACTCACTTCGTTCGCCCATCGACAACTCCAGCCTAGCCTATCGGCTGGCTTTCGTAATATGTCATAGGATATAATATAGTCGTTGATTCGACTTCAAGCTGGAATGCTCCTTTCGATCCGGGGCGTCGTTTGATAACCCCAAAGTGCATCTGATGATCTCCCAACCACTGGTGGGAAAGCGCTTGCTGTCTTGGAAAGCCAGACCGATTCATGGGTCCATTGCAGGTCTCCGTTGATTGGCTAGCCGGCTCTTGAGTTGATTTCACAACGAACCGGAACAATCCCGGCATTGAATCCGATCGTAGACCCAGAACCAGCCAGAACCCAAAACTCCAAGACACCAGGGTTTCTGATGGTTTTCCGTGCCAAAGCCACTCCTCCGTCACCACATAGCTGGGTAAACCAATCAACTCCCATAGTCGGTCCCTTTCCAAAGGACCACCTCCAAAGACCATCGGTGGCCACGTCCCCACGTCCCGTCCCAAACATCTGTCCCATCCTCCAACCTCCTCCGCCTCCCGACTCGGTCCGGCTCAACTGCGGCCCCGGGCGGTTCGCTGGAAGCATCTCTGCGGGCGGCTCGCGCCTGGAAGCCTCGGTGAAGTCGGTGGTAGGAACGCCCGTGGTGTTTCGGTCAACGTATCGACGATAGACACGAAAAAAGGAGGAGAAGCCAGGAGCCGTGAGGAGCCAATGGCCCCCGAGCTGGGCTGCTTCAGAATTGTTGGACACCAAAAGCCTGGAAGGGTACTGGTATAGTATGATACGATGGGTTGTGGCGCCAGGTGCTTTTGGCTTAGATGTCCTAACCAACCGTTGAGATGCCAACATACGAAGGCGCGTCGATTCGATACGAGTGACTCGTGGCAAACAGGATTTGAAGTGGCATACCCAGGACACGACCCATGGGACTGCCATATACGCTTGCATTGGGGTGGTGGTTCGGGGGGGTCTGTCTGGGGCGGCAGTCCTATGGCAGTCCCATGGGTCGTGTCTGGGTCATTGATCAGTGTGGATGAAGTGTCGACAGGTAGGCGGCGCCTGTCACACATCTTGACCTCTGGTTTCCGCCGTGCCCGTCATCTATATTGAATCATATAGAAGCCATGGCTATACGGAAGTGAAGCCATACTGCTTCAACACTGGCATGAAACGTTACTATATAACACAAATTAAATAGAGAGCAATAATATACTTATTTATAAATACATAATGCCATTGCTCAACCATCAAGCTGACCTAACATGACCTAACCTCATATCTGGACTAATCTGGGCCAGCCCCAGATCAGAACGGCAGCGACAGGACGGTCCGCGAACACACCGTGATGGCACGCCGTGGACCCGCCGTCCGCCAAGCGCAAGCCAAGCTTCTCGACCAAAGCATCCAAGAAACCTCCGCCATGGCGATACAGAACTGACCAGGGGTATTTTTGAAAAAAGAAAAAACACATGCAAAAGGCATGGATGGCTTGTATGGCGGATTGATGTCACAGGAAACGCCAAGAACGATCGAGAATCAACATGAGAAACTCTTGGGACCTCTATGTGGGTCTCTTTTTCTGGGTCGCATCAAGTCGCACGCTCTTCGGTCGGCTTCGCCTGTTGAACTCCCAGCTGCTTTGCTGGAGCTGGGAAAGCCACGATATCCATGCCTCGCTATGAGAACCGACCGATGACCGACCGACCGTGATCTCGAACGGGTCTGCGGTGGCGTTGGTCCGACCAGGGGCCGGACCGTCCTTACCGTCCCGGACGAAGGTTGGTGCCGGGCATCCGCATCGGTGCGGTGATCTGCATCGATCCGGCTTGGTATGGCCACCACACGAAAGGATCGGTCACCACACGTCTTGGATCAAGTCTTGGATCATGCCATGCGCCTTGCTACGCCTTGCGATGCGCCATCTCTCAAACATTAAATCGCACATCGTCCAATGAATGGCAATCTGTGTGAGCCATGTGGTTTGTTGGTTGAAGCCATTGCGATTCTTGTGATAGGAGGAGCAATGAAGAGCCTGCATATGCAGAGATTGAATAAGGCAGTGAAAGATCTTGGCTCATCTTGGCTCGGTTCTCAAGTAAGTAGTGATTGTGTAAGAAGTTAATGATGTATCGACAACATTCGACAACTAGTCTTCTGGAAATTCTACCAAAAAACCTGAGTGTTATGAAAGACAACAGTGGAGGCCAAGCCTTGCAAAATACTGTTTAGATGTGTTTAGCAGTCGCACCCTGTGGCCCCTTCACGCTGCTGTGGTCCGCGCCTGAGCTTTTCCAAGAAACTGGCCGATGCAAACGCCATTGGTTCAAGCTGTGCACAAAGCTTTCACAGCCTGGCCCAGGTGGTGGGGCGTGTGGAGCCCCCACACGGGAACGTGACCCACCAAGGAGGCAATCTGGGGTCCAGCGTTTCTTGGGGCGTTTGCAAGCTGGCGGTTTTGCTTGGCCCTCTTCACAGCAGAAAGAAACTGTCTATATATAGGGAGAAAGTCTCCAACATTCCCATCATCGCATGATGGTCAAGCAAACAGCCAAACAACAGCCCAAAAATGGTAGTGCTTTCAACAAGCATTTGGGAGCCACAAGGGGTTCCTGGTAGTAAGGAAGTTCTTATAGGTGACCAATCGTTCGGACCCATCTCCTATCGGATCCATCGACGGTGCAAAAACACTGCCCCGGCCTGCTCGCTCTGTTCACTTCGTGTTGGCCTCCAGCCAACTGGCGGGCGCGTGTTTGCACCAAAGTATTCGCACCGACCGAGGAAGAAAAAAGAAAACAAAACAACTGGTAGCCTAAATGCTGCGGCGGCGCAGGTGATGTGTCCACCTGTGATGAAGAATCAACATGCAACCGGCCAGGTGTTGGTGTCCATCCGTTTCCGCGGAGTAGGGACAGGGGGGGGAACTCCCAAAGTCATAATTACTATTTATATAATTAATCAATCTATGTTATGTGATTGTTTGGGGGTGGAATCCGGAAACTTCAACCGCTTTAGCTGCCTTTAGCATACTTCAGCTGCTTGGCGTTTGGCTTTCCTCAAGACACCGCCATGTTTCAATAACTTTTGGAAGGAGGACTGGAGGAAACATGTTCTACCAACATGCATTTTATAATTTATCTCTATAATAAATTAATCTATATCTTGGATCATGTCTCTTTCTTAATCAACGAACCAATCACCATCCAAAAACCCGCTCACGCGGGGAACGTTCCCGGCGGTGTGACTGGCTCAGGTCATGCAACGCTGTGCCTAGGGTCTCCTCAGAGAGCAGAGCGTTGAGGTTCAAAACCTGCAGGTTTGCCCAAATCCCGTGGCGATTGGCGTGGTCATGAGGCGACGATGGTCATGGGACCCTGGAATGTCCGTGGATGAGGCTGCGAGTCAGCCCCTTGCTGGTCTTAAGCAGCTCAAGCAGCTGAGCTCTCTGAATGTTCGTCATCCTTATTCGTATTTTGAGAGTTGGAACCTATACTTGTGCAGTTGTTACGCTTGAAGTCGTGTATTCATTTTCGCACGTCAATATTGCCAGTTGCGCGACTGCAAATCATATGAATCTCTTTGCTTCAAGCATATAGAGTATGATATATAGGGTTTGAAACCTTTTGCAGCCCTAACGTCTGCAAGGAATGTTGTGAAGGTGTGCCAGAAATCACCGAAAAAGTCTAGCCAAGCAAGGATCTGCAATCACGTGGAATCCTTCCTGTGGACCTGTCTGCTTGGACGCTTCTTTTGGCGTTCCTTGGACGGGCCCGACATGAAGTGTCCGGAGGATCAACTCCACGTCGATGTGGGGCGAAGCTGCCTTCTCCTGGCCGGCCGGCTCAAACATGGCTAGCAGCAGTAGCCTCACTGCAGTAGTTAGGAGGAGAGCAGCAAACGACAAGGAGAAACACAAAGCTAACATAGGAACTAGCATAGGAATATCTCGTAAAATGTTGATACAACTTGTTTGTGCAGTAGTCGCATTTGGATCAGCAGCATCGGTGCTTGCTTGGTTTGTGGTCATGCTCGCAATGGTAACTGCAGGTCACCATCGCAAAGAGTGTGACACAAATTCACAAACTTTGAGTGGAAGTGTAGTGTAGCCCCCACCGCAGTTCCACAAGAAATCTGGACGGGTGGCTGAAACATGCTATGAACCTACCTTGCAAATCCTAGCAGCAATACTGCCCAAAAGCAAACCAACAAACGTATAATATAAATATTATACATACATATACATTTACATACATGTACTTTTACTTACAGGTGTCAGGCCCGACATCTGTGCTCCAAAACGTCTCCTGGGCCAAGGATCGCAAGCCTTCCTCAGCCCCCTTCACCAAAACCACTGGCAACTGACCTTGGCGCAGCTGACCGATTCACTAGGAGGCTACTGTAATAGATGATGGCAAGGTCTTTCAGGTGGGGCACTGCTCGACTCGGTCCTGCTCATCCCATCCCAGGGACCCGGGACCCTTCCTTGCCCTTCCTTGCATCAGCCACCAGGTACTTTGGCTCAAAAACTTCAAGATCATCTACAGGACGAGGTGCAACCACCACCTCCGAGGACAACCGAGGCGCAACGAGCATTGCTGAAGGACCAAGCCAGTGAGACGACCTGCGTGGGCTCGGCCACCAGCTGTGGGGGTGCCGAAAACCCCCGAAACGCCTGACCAGCGCTTCGTTGACAGAGAGACTCAGTGAGAGTCGTTCCAGTTTTCAGGGGGATCTGCCCCGCTTTATTTACTCTTTTGGGGGTGAAGGAAGGAACCACTATCAATCAAGGATCGAAGATTATCGAAGATGATCAACTCCTCGCAACGCACCAAAAAGACCAAACATGAGGGTTCTTTCGGGACCTATGACCTATACTATGTGGTTTGAAAATTGGTCCAGTCAAACAGGTGCTTTTCGTCGCTTGACTCGGCTCGACCCTCCTGGTTCAGCTCCATCTTGCTCCCCTGCGGCGAGCTCCGCGCGCGAGAGCGAGCGAGGCTGGGGAGGATCAACTGGATGTGTGAGTGTTTCTATGTATGTAGGTCTTGATGTTTGGCAAAGACCAGGTCAGCCGCACCAACTTTCAACAATCTGGGCAAAATCTATGCCACCCATGCAAGACCATAAGGTGACCATGCGCCAAACTCTCAAGCCAAATTCAACAATTCTGATGACCATGAGGAGGAGTCTTCCCGATTCCCCTCCATCTTCGGCACCCTCCGTGTCGAACAGACCCAGCATGACCGAGGCATCCAAGAGCTTGGATTTAGCTTGGAACCCGGGAAAGGATATTTCACCAAAAGAGGGTTCACCTATAGATCACATAGGGACAATTACGAAATCATCCTAAGTAAGGCTGTAAGGAAAACCAGGAGAAGGTGTCTCAAGAGAACACCGCATCCAACGTCCTCAGGGAACCAACGTCCCACCCCCCAGGCCTCGGTCAGCTCCATGTGCGACACGTGCTCGACCAGCGCCATGAGAGCATCGTCCACGGCCAAGGTGACCAGCGACCACCTTGGCGTTCTTGTAGCCACCACCTTTTTTTCAGGCCTTTTAAGGATGCACAAAAGGATCCAGGGCTTGAAACTGTCCTGAGGAACAGGTCCAAGACTTGACTTCTTGAAGCCTTTATAGTGGATTGCGAGTAGAATGGCACAAACCCCAAGAGGTGGTGAATATGAACCCCCATGTAAAGAACATCTTGAGGTCTCTGCCATCTACTCTGAAACCACTGTAATAGTCCAAGGTTGGAAGTCATACCACTGGGCGCGCGGGCGGCTGGCACCAACGACTTTGTGGCTGGCACGGCGGCGGGATCCAGCTGGGATGACTGTTTTTTTAAAATAAGGGGCTCTTTCCAAAGTCCTTTTCATCTTTCCCACATGGCCCTTGTTGCTGTAGCCTAGCACCACTGGACTCCAAAGCCCAATACCCTGGACACCTGAACACTAAAAATTGCAAGAAGTGCTCAACAAGTTGCTCAAAGATTGGCAGGGTCTTGGAGTAGACTTCACTTGTCTAGGACTGGGGCTGTTGTCGTGAATGGCAAGGACTCTTGATCTGCTCCGCTTTCGGTGAAGCTTGTACCGGCTTGCTCGTTCGAACGTGAAGCGACCCCCTTGAATGGCCGAAGCTTCTGGCGACCCCCGAAGGAACAGCCCAAGAGTCTAGCTTAATTATTAGTCATATCAATTACTATGATAGTTTGACATGCCTGGAGTAGCTCAGCTTTTGGATCATTGAACATGTCACCTTCTCATTCTCCCCTTTGTTCAAAGCACACTCTCCCATTCACACGCGGTCATCCCAGGTGTCCAGCCCTGCTTCGATCCATGCCGGAACCGCCACGGCCACACCCCACCACCCCAACGGTCCGGTCCACCATCCGCCCAGCGGCGCAAGGTTGCCAAGGCCCTGGAGAGAGAAACCTCACCCAGGAGGCTTGGCGGAAGATGAAGCGGAGAGTGGTCGGCCCCAGGAGAGTGGTCAATGGCCTCACCCATGAAGCAGTTGGCCTCTAAGGCGCAGTTGGTCCCAACTGCTCTGGGGCTTTGCAAATCAATGACCATGAAAAAAACCCTTAGCTTCCGTTTTGTGGGTACAATTGTGCTTGTCATTAAGCACTTGTCCTAACCACACTCAGCCTCACATTTGGGCACAGCATCTGCTTGATAGACCGATGCCACCGGCCTTCCAGCCATCCACCAGGCCATCCGCCAGGCTTTCTTCGGACGCGTTTTCGCTCTTCATCCACAGCGTTGAAACGAGACACCGGTGAAACGGAGGGGTGAAAGGGGTGAAACGGAGGGTGAAAACACCGAGCCTGGCCAGGCGGCCTTCACTGATCAAAAGCCACCTACTGCCGCCCTGCCGCCCTTCAATACGTTCTGTTGCAAGAAATCATCTATGTTTGGGATCGGCTTAGTAAGGCTTAGAAGATAAGCTTCAATTTAGCAAAGCGAACACAACATAAAATAATATATAAACTGTTTCCAGCCCCTACCAGGGGTTCCACCCTGCATGCTGACACGCAAGAGTCGGCTGCTTCATCAGCATCCTCTGAGGCGATGTTTATTCTGCTTGACTCCCGGCACTCTCAAAATCATACAATCAACATACTGCACCTATAAATTATAAACCTGAAGCTTCAACATGCAGGAAAAAACACTGCTTCTGTGACGCACTTGTTAGCCCATCAATTCCAGTTGAACATACACGTGAACATCTATTTGCCGAGCGTCATCCTGCAACAAAATAACCTCTGCTGGCCCTCTCAGCGAGCATAGGCTGAGGACTTCGCCGGTGACCCTGGCACTGCAGCCGGCGCGGGCGGCGCCACCGCCGCAAAGGGCGTCGCCTCGCGCTGGGACACGGCGCGGTAGGCCGAGTGGCTTGCCGCGCGCGAGCTGGCAATGGACCTGAGGGGCAAATGACATGGGGGGTCAGTTCATGGCACTTCAGTTGAAGAGTGCAGGAAGGTTCAATGTCACTTCAAAGAACAAAGGCTGACTACCAGCGGATTATGGATTCCGACATGGTTGGGATTTTTACCAGCATCTGCGCCAATGGGTTTGACTTTCCCAATGCCTGATTTCGTAAGGGTTCTCACCTACTCAGTCTTTTGAACAAGTTCTGATGTTCTACGAGGTGTTGTGTTGCAGCTCAGATGTTTCTTCCACCACTTTTTCACTCAGTTCATCCAAGACTCCCAGATCGCTGGGAACGGCCCGACCGCTGCGACCGTGCATGGCCACTACGGACCGAGGGCGCGGTGGACCGCGGTGGACCGCGCTGCGAGAGCTCATGCAGCTCCGGGGCGCTACTGGAGGGGAGCAGCGCTGAAGGGCGAAGGGTCTTCACCTCAGCGTTCAGCGGACGAAGAAGCGGAAGCTTTGGTGGGAGGCTACAGGTACCTAAAATAGTTGTACACTCTGGTATCCCATCTATTGATCAACCTTTTAACGTCCATCCGCAGGACGATTTTGGCTAATATGGAGTTAGGAATGAGTTCGTTTGCTAGCAAGAACTCACTGGCGAAAACGACCCAACCCAGTCCAAGGCACCTCTGTCCCAGGGAGGGGCAAAGACGCACTCGAAAAGGAGCCGTGCATGGCATCGAGATTCACAGTTGCCTTCTCCCAAGGTGTTTGCCTCGAACATGCAGTGAACGCATGTGATACCCAATGCGAGGAATGCAGCATCAAAATGAACTGAGCTTCATGAAAATCCATGCCCCGTCATCCCTACTCCGTTGAAACATGCCAAGAAAATAAAAAACTCGTCAAACATGAGCTCTTTCTACCTACTCAGTTTAGTATGGTATGGCATGTTTGATCAATGTGAAGCACAAACTCCAAACTCCCTGTCAGCAAAAAAAACAGCGCCTTTTCCGTGGAAAGGCATCATGCAAGTGCTTCTCCTCAAGGAGAAGGGCCAAGGGATTCAAAGAATAGAAGTTTCACAGCAAGCCATTGGACCCATATCATATGAACCCATGGGACCCTGCTTTGAACATGAACCTCGATGCTGTTTTTTTTTTTACCACCTGCAAAAAACGCTCCTAAGATCTGGGGCAGACTGAGGTTCCATCAAAGCAACATCTTCAAAACACCCCAGGAGCACTTTTTTTGTTCACAAGTTAGTGCACCCACTGCCCACGAATATTGACTGCTGGCGAAAAAACACATGTAAACCATGTAAATAAATGTAATTAAATGCGATTCTGATATGGGGGTTCAACATCTCATGAGTCATCATCACCATCATCAATCATCAATCGTCAATCGTCAATCATCCATTATCCATCATCATCATCATCATCATTATCATCATCAATCATAAATCATAAATCATCAATTAATAGTAATCATCATCATCATCATCACCACCACCACCATCATCATCATCATCATCATCAATCGTCAATCGTCAATCGTCAATCGTCAATCATCATCACCATCATCATCATCAATCATCAATTGTCAATTAATAATCGTCATCATCATCATCATCATCATCATCATCATCATTTAACCATCAACCATCAGCCATCAATCGTCATTCATCAATCATCAATCATCAATCATCAATCATCATCATCATCCTCATCCTCATCATCATCATCATCATCATCAACCATCAACCATCAACCGTCAACCGTCAACCGTCAACCGTCAACCGTCAATCATCCATCATCCATCATCCATCATCCATCATCATCATCATCATCATCATCATCATCATCATCATCATCATCATCATCATC
>CAXAMN010025317.1:158715-277598 GCA_963970005.1 Durusdinium trenchii | reverse complement strand
TCATCATCATCATCATCATCATCATCATCATCATCATCATCATCATCTCATCGATGCGCTCATCTAGTCTTTTGGGGTCTTGACCCAGTCTCCTTGGCACCGGGGCCATAGCCTCGGCCGTCGATGATGTCGTAGCCTCGTCTTCTCTGCTCTTCATAGCGCTCCGGGGCCACGCGGTTCAGCTGACGGAGCTCGCGGATGTGGTCGCCCTTGAGATCCTGCCGACGCCCCACCCAAACCCCAGGGTGGCCCGTCCCCTGCCGGAAGAGCAGCAGTTGCGAGTCGGGGAGCGGTTGAACACATCCTCCGGGCCGGACAAAGTGTGTCAGTGATGGATCTCGAAAGGAGAGGCTTCCAGATCAAACACCCCTTTGGAACCGCATCCCCGCTCCACACTTGCAGGGCCTTGATGGGGGCCTTGACGGGCCTTGGTGTGCTGAGGTGGGCTTTCCCTGTCTGCCCTCGGTATCGATGGGACGACTGCAGTTCGTCCTGTGCGTGGAAGTTGTGGTCCACAATGTAGCGATTCTTGAAGCGGCCAGTGCGCTCCTGGCGGGGAAAAACCCTTCCATACAAACGGGCGGTGGAGATAAAGAACCAGAAACATATCCAGAATAATACCTGAGACCAATCTTCTGCGTACATTTTTTGGTACCTCTGAGCTACTGGCATCTGGAAAGGCTAGATGGCCCAAAACTTTAGAATCCCAAGGCTAACTCGCAAACACTTATCTCCATCTTGTTGGTCTTCACACAGAACAGTTCACCCCGACATCCCCCCCAACCACCTTTGGAGCCCCAACCACCTTTGGGGCCGTCCTTCTCCTTCGTGTCGTAGAGCCGGAGCATCTCCGGATTGTACGTCTCATGGGAAAGGATCCCATAGGCCGTACTTTCGCGACCTTTGTAGGATGGAGGGTACCTGGCAAAAGCGGGCGGGCTGGAAGAAGGCGAAGAGACGAGCTATGACCCATCGTTGAAGATAGGTGCGCTGACTTCCCTGACGGTTCTGGGGAAGACCCCAACGCATGAATCAAACATCCCCAGTGTCATGGTTTTCTTAGACTTGCTTGAGGAACCTGGAAAGACTACCCTTCTACAATTCCAGTAGAATAGATTTCACCAAGAACACGAAACTATGAAACAAATCCAAGCTTTTCGGAAAACAAAGTTCAATTCCAATCCTGCCGGCAGGGCAGACCAGCAGTCTCTCATCCGAACAGCAACCATAGAAATATATGTACCAGCAACTGTACCAGCACCATCCTGTCTGGGTGTCCTGGCTGAACATCTCTAAGCAGTGTAGCCTAGTCCACACCCATTGGGAAGAGGTCCTGCTATGGGAGACTCAGATTATGGGAGTATGGAGACCCACGGCCAGCCGTTCACCCCACCGGCCAGGCTTCGCTGCGCCTGGCTTCTCCGCGCAGGTGAATCTCCACCTCCCGCGCATCGTCGATTCTCTGCACCCTCTCCTGGCCGCTCCGAGATCAGAGCTCCGACCAGTGAGCTGTCCAGAGCTCCGATGGCAAAAGGAGCCCAGTTCGGTGGTTTCAGGTGATTTATGAAGGACCCTACAAAAAAAGACATTAAACAACAACATCTTTCCGGTGCTAGTGGCATTACTCATTGAAAACCACTGTATTGTACTAGTACAGTAGTAGAATTGGAGAGCAATTAAGCAACATAGACTGTAACATAGATTCAGTGGTTGGGTAGTCCTGAGTTCCCCGGTCGCTCTGAACAAAGGCGGCGTAGAAAAGCCGATTGAATCATCACTGAGCGGTAAGTATAGGATATATAGATTAAACAACATCCTGTGTATAGGTGTGATATAGCATTGTTTAAGTCGTTATATACTTGGACCATTCCCAAACAGGAATAGCCCCCAAATTGTTGGGATAGCCATGGATTGCAGGCTCCTCAGTTCTCACGCGACCGCCCGTTTCCCCGCTTCCCCCCGCTTCCCGCGACCGGACAGATCGACGCCTCCACCTTTGGATCGCAGAACTTCCCGGTCAGGGGATCGAAGCCGTTCTTCGCCATATGCTTCTCGGTGGCCTGGGAGCGACAAGGGGAGCGAACTGGGGAGCGGCTATGAGCGGCTGGGTGGGAAGATAGGCAAGGAAACAGAGTCAGTCAAGAGTTGAATGATCCCAAAAGGACCCACTCACTTGGCAACCTGGAGAAAGAATCCAATCATGTTTTGGCTTCGGATGGCTTTGGACTAAGTTTGCGGTACACATGGTCACCTTGCCTGAAGCACCGTGCTTTATCTTGATTGGTCGGACTTGCATCAAATGATGCGAAAGCTCACAGTAGCCGCTCAGTAGCTGTCAGGGTGGGACAGTGTGAGCGGCAGCTATATATTTATGTGTGAGACAATGACAATATCTACAAAATCTCTCGAAACTCCTGCTGGGGACTGGGCCATCAACCCAAAACACTCAGGAAAAGAGCCAACGTGTGCTCTTAATATAAAAGAAAGGCATGCGTTGCATCAAGCCATCGTCCATCTTACCCCCCTGCAAACTAACATGGACCATGAAAAGGGACCCCTGTCAGTAAGACTATTCTCATCTGCCACCCGATGGTTTTCAGGGTCCATGTTAATCTGCAGGAGGGTATAGCCTCACAGCCCCCAGATCGCGCCTCCAAGAGGTTCACTCGCTTCTCTTGGCGCAGCTTCTCCGAATGATTGTCCAAATACCTGAGCCGAACAGCGGTAACCGGACTCCCTCAGCTCCGTACCCCTTGTTTAGCTGTTCGTTTTGGCCGGGGCGCTGACACCCCAATAGTAGGATCATGTAGGATCCAATAGGATATCCACTAAGTGGGCAGGGCTCCTGATGACCAAAGGGTCCACTGAAGGAAGGGGGCAGGGGCCCCTTCAAGAGGTCGGGGTGGACCCGGATGGTGCCGGCATCGGAATGTTCCAAGGTGCCACCACTTCGGACCTAGGTCCAATCCCTGGTTGGACATCCAGTTCGGTGGGATTTGGGATCAACCTTCAACCAGGGACGCCAATCCCGGACGCCTTTCCGAATTGTGCAAATCTAATGTTAAAACCTTTGCGATGTTTGGTTCAATTGGGCCCAATCATCAACGAAATTCTTTTTTGGTTGGGTCTCCTCGATAGAGTTGTGCAGCTCGAAAAGGCCTCATTTTGTGAATATCCACCGACCCCGGTCGATGGGCGGGAGCGCGTCTGCCCAAAATAATTCAGTTCCATGCAACATGTAGTCTCCTCTCGCCCTCCCTCTCGCCCTCCCTCTCTCTACCCTGTTTGTGCCAAAGCTACCTGTTGGTCACTATGTCAAAGTCCTTGCAAAGAAATGCAGGTATCCTCCTGACCCGGGGAGACTTCTCCTTCATCCGTGGGCGGCTATCTTCCTTGGCCCAATGCTGTTCCTTGAAGGGCAGGTTGGAGAGGATATTGTAGTCCACTGCGGTGTCAGGAAAGTTGCCTGAAGAAGGGCCAAGCCATCGGCAGTTGTCCAAAGGAACTTGAAATGAATACGAGTACTGTAGAGACCCACCAGATGATGGCATACCTTACTGTGTCGTTCCATTCTTGCCGAGGTAAATATTTCCATTGAAATTGCGCAATAACCAGTCCAATTATATATATAATAGATTTAAAAAAATGAAGATATATGCATGCACACGAAATTCATTGCTTTTCCAGCAGACACCCACCCTTCCCATCTAAACTGCATCCAACCGTCCCAGCCAAGTGCATTTGATCATCCGTCCCTGCCGAGAAAAACATACTCGGTGCTTCCGTAGCGCGTCTCAACCGTCTCCCAGGCCTTTGCCCTCCTTGGTGCGCTCCTTCTCGCCCAGAGTACCATGGCCCCCCCAAGCGCATGGGATCTTTTCCAGGTGCCAGTTTATCCAGCTTGGACTCTTGACCTGGTTCGGTTTAACAGTTGCCGTTTCGGTTTAACAGTTGCTGGAGAAAAAAGACACGTGCAACACCCCCATAAAGATCCTAAAGGGACGTTTGAAGAGCGTGCTAGCCGCTAGCCGATAAGAAGGAACAACATACAAAAACACGCACCACAAGGAGAAAGATGAGAAAGCACACTACACTGACCACACGCGTCTCTTTATTTCGGTCCAGTCGCTGAGGATGTTGAAAGGCTGCTCCCGCAGGATCTGGATGTCCCTGGCACCTGGAGAGGGAAGGAATTGACAAAATAGATTGAACGCCTTAGCCCGAATGAGTCCCAAATAGATTGAAGGGGTGATTTCTCAAGGACTTTGTGGCTTGAACTGCTTGGACCTTTCCATTGAGACAAACAATTATTCCCGTGTTTCATTTGGTTTCTTGATGTTTCTTGGGGGCCCCTTATCTTACAAAGAACCCGAGCTCGTCTGAGCAGGGCGCCGTCTGAGCTCGCCACGGTACCCGTCTGAGCTCGGCACGGTTCAGATGTGCCACTCGCTCTCGCTCCTCCGCATGCCTCTGTGTACCCTCCACCGCGCCGTCGCGATAGCGGCCCAGAACAGGGTCATAGGTGCGCTCCTGGGCCTGGAGGAGTGGCGCGGTGCTATGCGGGGAAGCACCCTCGTGCAGTGCTTCACTTCTACGGGGGGCCTGAAGAGATGAAGAGATGTATGTGACCAATATATATATATATGTATAATATATATATATATACTATATTATATATATATATATATATCGATTTATTTAGGGTGTTCATTGAAGGGAAGGAGTGGTGTAAACATGTCGTGTAAACCGACTGAAATGGGTTTGACACGGTTTTTGAGGGTCTGGAGTCTATAAATAATGAGGTTCAATATCTGCAACGTGTTCACAAATGTTCACAAGGGTCTGCACCCTCCGACATGCCCTCCCTTTGTCCCTTCCAACTCTCGCCAAGCCGGACTCTGTTCGGGCTTCTCCCGCCTGAAACATGCCAGGGAGAAGCCGCAAGGGCTGACCACTGACCAAGCCAGCATCCACTTCATACCTCTTCTCCCTTTCATAGGCCCGGAGCTGGTCACCCCAAGTCTCCCCCAAGACGATCGTCATAGCGCGGAACCGTGCGAAGGGTGACAACGACGGTGTCGGGAGGTCACGACATCGCGAAAAAGCGACGTCTGGCCGCCGCGTCGTTTTGAGACTGGAGATGGGAGCGAAGGGCGGACAGCGAATGCAGCCACCAAATGCCAGCTTCAGGACGATGACATGGTCACATTCATCCTTTGGACAAAACCGCTTGTTGAATCATAGCAGAACCAGAACCATTCAGAACCCCTTACATGAGAACCATTGGTTTACTATGGTTTAGTGGTGTTTGTAGAGCACCTGCTGAGATCACAAAACCACGCCGGGCCACTGTATGGTAGTGTTGATATGTCACCCGCATGAAGACAGCCTGGGTCTCAAGAAAAAGCAACCAGGACTACAAATAGAAGTGACCCACAGCTGGCCAAAACCACGACTGAGAGCCCCTCCCACCTGAGAGCTTTCTCTGTGACTCCTGCGAGATGGCCTCCATGACCTCAGTATAGGAGGTGCGAGACCAAACTGTGCCAAATCCGCATCGTTCTTGAAAGGTTCTCTTGGACACATCACCACTGGGTTTCACGTGGGTTGTGAAGGGGGTATACAGATCACCTGCAGGTCGCAAAAAAGACTTTGGCGGCGACATGCTGCAACAGCCAATGTTGACGGGGCTTTTAGGGGGTACGAGGCAGTTTTCAGTCAGACTGGTTGATTCCTCAAGAGCTGTCGGGGTCGAAAGATACCTGTACTTTCGGGTATCCACCTCCTCCCTCGCCGACTTGTAAAGATCTCAGGTGGCGACAGGGTGCCAAACGGCCAAAGTCGTGAAGGATCATGCCCTAGCCATGCCGCGGCATGGCTCACGTGAGATGACTCAGGCGGCACACTTTCCTGGTTCTTGGTGTTTGGGGCACATCATCCGAACATTACCCTCGACTTCCCTCGACATTTATTTGGAGAATGAACGAGCTTCGTGTCAGGCACACAAACTGGATAGATCATGATAGAGATGTCATCGCTTGGCTGTCAGCAGCACCATGGAACTGACTTGGCCAGTTTGCTTGGACTCTTCTTGACATGGATAGCACCACGGATGGTGTAGGACACCCTGCACCCTGGCAAATCAGGTCAAGCCCCAGTATCTAAAGGACCTCTGGTTTTGGCAGGTGTTGTTGCGGCTAATGGCGCCACTGGGGAGAAGTTGTAAATAATTACGTACATTTTTTTGTTGTGCACTTTCATGTGAGCAGGGTGGGGTGGGCTGGTGTGGTGTTAACGTTGTGGCGCACATAGCCTCAACTGCGTCTGCAAGGTTCAAAAGAACGTTAACGCCACCCTCACACCACACCACCCTTGCCCAGCCTGCAAAATTGTCCGATAGCGCATCAAGCTTGTGCCATCGTGAGCAATGTTGATGGCGATCGTTGTAATGACTACCCTGCCCCGAGGACCTTTTTGACCCCCCCACCACCAAGGTAAGAAAAAGCCAAAAGCTCACAACAATAATTTATATATATATACCAGCACCCTGCAACAGGTCTCCTCTGGAGGCTTTTGCTGACTTAAAAGTCGCAGGTGGTGACCCGTTGGAGGGTGCTGGTGTATATATATAACTATATATATATATTATATGTTGGTCAATATTAATTACTGACTGGTTACTTACTGGTTACTTCGTTTCTGCAGCCCGGGCTCCCGCCACCAAGTTCCACAACCCGCCACCACCGTGCACCTGTTGGCCAAGCTCTGCGCACCAAACTCTGCCTGGGGCCCGCTAGGCCCGGTTCTCCGTTCGGGCCGGTGGACGACATGTCGACGACGGGAGATCGGTACCAGATCGGTTTCCTTCCACCGGCCCCATCCGAGTTCCAAAGCTGTTCGACCTCGAAACATGGCGGGATTGGGTCAGAAACGCTGCAAATCCTGGTGCACCCTGTATAACCACTGCATGTCTTTCTCAGAACCATGAATGACCAATGGTGACCTGGCGTCGAAATCACATGTCTGGCACCCCCTCCTGCCACTGAAATCACCGAGCGCTCGACCGAGCGCCGCGCCTCAGGCGCCGTGCCTCGCGCCCGGTCCGTGGCGCCGAGCGGCGATCTGTGCGATGGCCATGGGCGCGATGAGCTGCTCCATCAAGGGTACGTGGTTCGCGTCCGCTGCGCGTGCGAAGCACCATGAGAGGTTGGACCTCGGCGCATGGAGCTGTGTTTCAGGTCGATATCGGGTGAGATCGGAGTATATAGTAATCAGAAATCATCAAAAACCGCAGAGTAGCTGCAATTGGAATCCTGCAAGCTTAGCGGCTTAGCTACACATAGAATTTCGCTGACCTACCCGCTGATGGACAACACACCTGCACCACTCGCCGTATTGGACGCCAACACTGTCCAACGCCCCCTCTGAAAAGCACGTTTTTTTCTTCTAAGGCGGCTGGGTCTGTCAACGATGAAAGACCCTCCCCAAACCTCAGCATTGAAGTGCACGGCTCCTATCTGCCAAACATAGTGAGAACTGAGACCATTCCTGAGACATCCTAAGACCCAATGTTACCCACAGTGGATGACCATGGAGACTCCCAAGGTATCCCCTTCCAAACAAGGACGCTTCAGTGGACATGGTCAGACATGGCCATAGTTCCAAAGCCTCCTTTTCGTGGTGCACTTCCGTGTCAGGTGTGGGGAAGTCAAAACTGGAGATTGGCATTGCAGGGCATGACCTCCTTCTCCATTGTACACCCGCCCGCACCGGGAAAATTGCTGAAACCTTGTGCCTCCATTCAGAGCGCTAGCTCGTGACGCCTGGTGGGCCTTTCTTTAGCTGAGACGGATCCAAAGCGCCCAGGGCCCGTCACTTGAGCTACTGCCTGCCACCTGATAGAAAATCCTTCAACACTGGATGGATTGCACTAAACCATCCATTTGGGGGTTTTGGTCGTAGCTCACTTGCCCTACTGCCACACCACTAGTTCCATCACAGCCATCTTTTGCAAACGGAGGTTTGTTTGAAAGAATTTGAAAGATCTGGCATGCACGCCCTGTTTCATGGAACATACTTCTGGACAGCTGATAATAAAACATGTATGATTGTAAGCGATTGTGCTGATCAATGATTGATACATATATTGATATACACAAATACACAAGCGAATATAAACGATATAATATAGTTACAACCCCCAACGGGCTCTAACCAACTCCTGGAAGCTCAAAGAGCCACAAGGCTTCAATGCTTTCCACACTGACACCCATCATCCACAGACTCACTAGCATGGAATGGGAAAATTGCCCACGAATGCATGCATGCGCTGTTTTTTTCCAGATCTGACCGTTTCACATTTCACGATGGTGAATGGGGGCGATTTGATCTCACTCAGACTGCAGCATCGCAGCATACACATTCCGCTCACGTTTCGTGCCTTTGCTCTCCTTCCGAGCCTGCCATGACCCCATTAAAGCGAGAGCATACCCGGGGTGACCTTCAACAACCCTCTGGAAGGGCCAAGTTGGAGACCCATGTTCACCCCTCTATATGTGCATTTAACTATATGGAGGCCTTCATCATTGGGTTTTTGGTCTATGTCCTTCTTGCAGGCGTCGAACTGGGAGGTCCTATTTCGGGTGACACAAAAAAATCAATAGACTCGGCAATAGAGATTGGGTCTATCCTATTACCTGGGCCCAGTGGATGATGATTCAGTTGCAGGCCTTGTTTAAAAATGATGATTGGCTTGTTGACGGGTTGTTACAGGCAATTAGGACAAACCAATAGAGACGTCTAAGGGGAGACTTCATTTCGGTCATGGACCCTCGAGGGTAAACTGTCCGCACGTCCTTCTCCGGTGGATCCCTCAAAACAGGGTCGAACCGGGAGGGTCGAAGATCTGAAGAATGAAATTCAAGCATGTTGCCCGTGATGTGTGGATGAGATGCTTTGATTCATAGCGTGTGGAGATGGGAAAAGGCTCAAGACCATGAATCAACAGTCAACATGAACCTTCTGGCCATGTCGAGATCCCGGTGTTCTCGCCCTAGGCCCTAATCACCGCAGCGTTCACACCCCCCCCGGCCTGCTGCAAAAGGTGCTTGGCCTCACTGTTCCCAGCGTTGACCTTGGGCTCGGCTCATGTGGCTCGGCTCGGCTTCAGGAACAGTGCCTCTCTCCCATCTGTCTGGCACACGTCAGCCCACAGTACCCGGTAAAAAGCAGATATCTCACGAAAACCCAAGCCATGCCCACTCCTGCCTGGCGACCTGCCACAACTATGCAACTCAGCTTGAGTTCAAGCTCCAAGAGCTCCACAACTCCGAACTCTACTCATCTCCCCTCCACGCCTCCAAGACCTTCTTCAGATCCTTCTCCGCGCGGTCTGCCTCGCCCAGCGCCAGCAGCGCCTTTCCCCGGCGGAAGAGCGCCTGACTTCGGCGCCGCGGCGGACGCACGACGCACGTGGCCCTGGACGATGGAGCGACGAGCATCGGTGTCAAAGGGACAAAGGTGAGCCAAAGGATCGGTGTCATGAAGCGAAAAAGAACGTGAAAGATCAACGGCCAACAAACAAGAGACAGAAAGGGTCGATTCAAGCAGGGCTTCACTTCCAACCGCGACTTGCACAAAGATTCGATGCACCCAACTGGTCTTCTGAATGGGTGGAGGTGCTTCATGTAGGACGCATCCCGCACCCTAAAGACATGAGGGCTCCGAAACGGAAGAACTGTCTCTCCGGTGAAACGTTGGAGGGACCATCCTATGACATCGTATGCCGTAGACCGCCCGGGCGGATCCTGCCAGAGACTCGAACAACTTCGACATCCAGTTGGGAATCAATGAGATAATTGTGTGTGTGTGTGTGACGTGTGTGTGTCATTTCACGTACCTGCCTATACATCTATAATAATATATATATATAACTAAATATAGTACACATCCACATCACACCTGCATCAAAACGAGCGCTGCAGGGTGCAGGTCATATGGCCGGTTTCAGGTTGGCCGCACACGTGGAGGGATCCGGAGGGGTCGGTCCGCAGGGCGGTCTCCCAGGCGGTCTCCCTGCCTTCTCGTTGGCCGGGTTGGTGCGCAAGATGGCATTGCAAACGGCCTGAGCTCGGATGCGCACACCAGCCACACCGCGTTGCATGCAGCCAGGCTCCAAAGTTCCATGGTCATGTATATATGGTGCACTGTGGGACCATGTCTGTTGTTTCACCAGATCTCGGTAAGACTGAAAAACCTATTACTTCACTCTGGACTGGTGCGAATTGGCCCAAACATGGGCAGGGAAGCGATCCCAAGAAAATACGAACACTGGTTGGTGGTTTCACCGGACTTGAATTTTTTGGTCAGTGGGTTCAATCATCCCAAGTAAAGGTTGAAAACACCATGGTACCACCTAGTATATCATACATCTGACTGCCAAGCCTGAAAACACGAGGCAGGCACAAGCTGGTTGAGTCGAGGGCCCTGCAAAATCTGCAAACAAAGTAAAACATCACAAACACCCCGGCCCCAAGACCTCAAGTTGCGGGGTCATCGGTACCATTTCACTGCTCAGTGATGCTCAGTGCCCTTGGATTTGCCTCGACATCTCGCCACTTCTCGAGCTTGAGCAAGCACGCAGCCTAGGAAAAGACGGGAACGTCCAAAGACCCAAATGGATGGTTACAGCCCGTTTCAGCTCTCCGTCACACCCGAGCAGGGATTTTCTTTGGGAGTGGTATGTTCTCTCCTTAGGTCACCATGGGATGGGAGATGATAGGAGTCCATGGGTGAATGCCCAATGTCTTCTAACGCCTTGGCCAAGATGAAGACATGAAGCATATGAGCCATGGTCAAAACTTATGGTTCTTCTTCAAATATACCAGGGACATTATGGGTCTTGAGTTGGACCTGATCGTTTTACAGTGCTGTGAGTCCGCCACATACTGATGATCATATACAGTGCTGGGGTTATCGGTTTTGAGGTGGACCTTGTCGTTTTACAGGGTTTCGTGCACAAAACCTACCCCTCTTTATTATCCCCCTTCGTACTGACCGCTAACGTAGATCCCCAGGATTTTACGTATTAAAATCCTACTGATCCAAGGTGACTTTGTATTTTTTCATTGGTGCCCTAGGTCTTTTTCCCAAAAAGTGCTTTTTGTAAAATCCTTTGGACCGACGCGTGTTCAGGGTAGGGAACCAAGGAAAAAACAAGGAGTCCAAGCTGATCAAACGTTTAGTAAAATCCTGGGTATCTACCTAATACTCAACCAGGCGGGCATTGCTGGTGCAACTGTGGTTCAACTTTTGGACAATTGTGACCTCCAAGTGCAAGCGCTCGTCTTTGGCCAGTTGCTTTCTGGCAAAGACACCCCTTCCAAGCGCACCGCACTGCAGGACTCCAATTCTGGTGTCTGACACTGGTGTTTGCAAAGACATGGCCCGAATTCTCTGTCAGCTACCACTCCAAAAAATGCGACTGTACCATTGTTTACATTTAAAAACAAATGGTTACATGGCCCCATACGCAAGCCATCATTTGATTAAATTGATTGCAATCATATACAGCATGTGTATCTATCAGCCGAGCAGATAAATGCTGCAAAAAGCAAATGCACAAGCACAGCCACAGCAAAAAGCGTCCTCTCCAGTATCTCTAGAATATCTAAAGTCTTAGCACAACCCCAGCATCTCTACCTTGTGAAATCCTACAATTTTAGTGAAATCCTGTAGTCCTACGTGTTTTTGGAATCCTGGCGCCCTACCCTAAGCAAAAGGATTTCAAAACAGCCCGATTTCTTGTTGTTTTTTCCTGGGTCCTACCTGACATCCTTATCAGCGAACTTTTTCGCTAGTTTTTTTTATTTCTGAAATAGTCACGTCTACGTCTAGGATTTCAGTATGGCACAACCAAGGGGGATCTTTATTCAAGTGGTATTCGGAAATGTTTTGATAGCCTGGCTATGCCTGGCTCATATGCACTTCCGTAACCGGAGCGAAATGTGCTCAAGTCCCCATCTCACAGTGCCAGGGGCACGTCCCCACCGAAGTTGTCACATGACAAACTGATACACGATGTCGTCATTATGGTCATACAGTGGAGGGAGGCCAAAGGCGTCTACTCTTGCGCAAAACCCTAACCCTCCTCAAAAGTTTTATAATCAAAACTAGTTGACCACTTTTCGTAGGGAAGTTCATCTTCCATACTCCTCCTGGCGGTTCCTGTTCGTGCTAGCCAAGCTAAAAAGGAAACACCGTCTCTACTTTAATCCTTCTTTTCCAATTTTGGATCACGCTGCACCTGGAGACTATCTCACTATTCGCAGTGTCTGGTTCATACAGTAGGAGGGCCTCCACCTCAGTTCCCCTTGGAAAATAGAGGTTAACCATGGTTACAGTGACCTTTTTCCATCTTTTTCCACATCTTTTTGGTGGTGGGAAGCCATTGGAAACCAATCCCCAAAGAAGGTTAAAGATTATCCACTGACTGGGTAGGACTACACTTGGCCCTCGCTGAGCCTCCCACTGCATTTAGCTCGCAGGCCGATTTGACCTCTTGCGCTTGAGACCACAAGGAGTTGTCCTTACTTCGAGACAGTTGCAGCTACAGCGGGAATCTGAATGAATCTCACACCTGGTGTGTTTCCAGAAGTTTTTGGATCCATCCTGGAAGCAGATTGTAGGATACACAATGTATACAGCGGTGGACCCAATCACAAATAAATTTACTGGGATCTCTTGGGTGCATTGGAAGCATCTGGAAGCATGAGAGCCTCAATTTGGGCACGAGAGCCTCATCCACTGGCCAACCAAAGAGGTCTGAAGATCGGCCCAAGAGACCTTGATGTCATCTCTGTGCGTCAGCATCTCCGCTGTCAGGCTATATCTCCTCGGAGCAAGGCAGCAAGGCACAGATGGGGTGACTTGCAGAGTCTTATCATTGCACCTGGCCGAGTGGCCGTGACCCGCAGTGACACCGTGCCCTGAAAAGCCCTCAAGCAGAACACATCCAAGAACCCCAGGCTGTGGGGCAAAGCCATCGCCTCCCAACTTTGTTGCCAGGTGCCCCGTTGGCCAAGTGTCTCCAGGGCTGCTTGAAACCACCCACGCTTGAAGTATCTGCCTCCGGCGTCTTTCCGCCCTGGCAGGCTATCCACCACAGTGGATGCGGTGCGCATCCAGTGACCACTCTAGATGGGCATAGCATGACACAGTGCAATCCTGATTAAGTGGCACAACTACTGTATTTCTAAAACGGGGTATGGATAGAATCAATGGGAAGAATGTTCATCTATATTACATATTCACATGATGTTAACTTTCAATGGGATGGATGTTCAATGCCAATGGGGTCGAGCATGCTCAAGTTCACTAAGGGCCCGATGCGCCAAGGTTGGCTCCGGCCCAGAACAGGGACACCCGGCTTGAACAAATCAACGGAATCCATACTGTTCACTGGTGTATACATGCCAGAAGTGCATGGAAGTAGCAAGGCACCATCATGATTGCGCTCTACCTCCAACCCATTTGGGTTTGAGTCCTTGTGTGACATAGCAGGGAGGCTCGCCCTACATGAATGTAACAAACCCTCATCTACGAAACACTGTGAGTAGCTGCAGCCCTTAAGAGCCAGGCTAGTCCCGGGTGCGTTCCGACGGTAGCCTTGCTTGTAGCTCTCCAGCGCCACGGTGGTGTGCGGGCAAAGGATCATGATTCGCACATCTACATAGATGCCCCCTTTTTCCAGCCTCTCAGGTGATTCGATACCTAGTTTATCCTACTTTCCATATGCACACCGCAACTGAACAATCTCCCAGAAGCGCTGCTCGTTCAATCCCGCTAGACAAAATCAAAGACAACCCCCAGCCACCCTCCAGGCACCTGCCGAACACTGATGTCATCCGCCGTCGCTCGTTCAAACGCCCAAAGGGCCTTTGGCATACTCCAGTCGTTCGTGGCCCTCCAACGTGGCGAGGCAAAGATCTTGTGCCTTGTGACGTGGCTCTTGGGAGATTCCCGAAGCAGGTGGCGCCACCTGTTCGGCTTGCTAGACTCTATGCGTTGCCCATGGGGGAAGCCATGGCGCAGCCCCTTTGGCATGGTCATCCCACATTCAACCAGTGCTAGTCCAAAGCTGGCACCCAAATTGGCCCTCATTTCCTCATGCACCCCGGCCCCTCCAACAAAGAACAAGTATATAATTATGATTCTTCAACAGCCGGGCTTCATCCACCTACAGGCCTATCACAATACAAAGGTTGAACAACCTCAGAACCACCTCGGAACCAACACCCCCGACCCCTGCAGGTCTCTCAGTAACGTTCGACCCGCCTCCAAAAGCTCCAGTTTCATGAGCACCTCTTTACCCATGCCTCAGCAAGTGCACTCCCTGGATTTCTCAGACAAAACGTGGACGGATATATTATGGTTCTGAAAAAGGATGAAAAAGGGATGACCATGGCATGACCATGTTTGTTCTGAAACTGGTGGTGGTACACTTTTGCGGTGCCAGGCAGTGTAGCCACACCACTTCGGGGTGGGATTCTGATTTCGCTGAAGGGTGGAGCCGGAGCTCCCCCTGTCTCAACTCATGACGCAAAACTGAAACTGTTCCAACACCTCCAGTGACTGGCTGACTGGCACCAAGTGGTCTCTTTTCACAGGGCGGTTGGTCACCGGAGCTCTTCCGCTTCCGATTGGATGCGATGGCGTCCAGCGCTGCCTCCCTGAGGTCCGGAAGCATTTCTCCAAAGGTTTCATCGGACTCTAGGGAGGTGATCTCCTCCTCCTGGGCAGCTTTCAAGGCATCCAATGCAGGACCTGGCGGCATGCTTCTTTCCAACGAACTCAGGAACACCTTGGAGTAAATGGCTGGCGCCAGTGTCCGCTGCAGCAGTGGTGGCCAGCGCTGGCCCAAAGGAGCATCCACAGAGTCGCCCTCCAGCCAAATCGTCAACAGCCAGCGTCCAAATGTGGCACCCTCACGGGTGGGTGGCAAGGTGTAGTGCAAGAGCCGGTCCGAGAGAAAGAGGATGCCACGATTGAAGAGGGGAGAAATCTTCACCTTCCAGCCATGCAGGGTGTGTGTGTGTGTGTAAAAGGTAATGAGACAAATTCTGTCAGATTCATCCTCAAAAACGCTTGTTCAATAGAAAATCTTCTGGAAGTCTGCCACTTCAAGCTCGGAACTGCAACCTGTAGGCCCTGAGACATGATTTCACAAAAAAAAACGTTCAAGAACTCAAGAACTCACCAAAAATCAAAACAACTCCCAACCTCCGAGTCCAAGAATGGCTGTAACACCAGCTCAGCTCCATACTCCTCTTTCCAGTCGCCCGGGTACAAGAGCCAGGTCACCTGGCGCCCTGGCGCCGTCTCCGAGGTGTCGTAGTGGCACGGGGCGCAGCCCGAGCTCCCACAGGTGAGTTGAAGCTTCACCTCGGCCACGACTCCGGTTAGCCAAAGGGAAACGACCCACTCTTTCCTTCGAAACAGGCCCTTCAAACAAGGGGGGCGTTGGGTGTACAGGAGTCCAAAACAAGTTGTTCTCTTGTCGTGTGTGTGTGTGTGTTCTGTTTAGATTAGTAAGTTAGTTGAGCTATTTGGACATCATGTGCCCCTCTGTCACGCTGCAGGACGTCTTCACCTGTCTTCCTCCCATTTTCTCCCTTTTGCTTCTTTGCCGCACCTCACCTGCACCTCTGGCCGCAGCTGTAGGCTGGGCGCCGCCTCCTGCAGCCGCCGTGTGAAGCTTCCTGCGGCCACAGCAGCGAAGTGGGCGAGGCCCGGGGCGCGTGCGGCCACTGCCGGTGTCACGCGGGGAGCCTGGCGCAAAGGTGAGCCGAAGGTGGCTGGTGGATTTACCGAAAATACGAAGCTGAAACCAATCTTGAACCTAAGAGTCATTAGATATCATTAGTAAACTCCCTCTCTCTCTCTCGCTCGTCTCTCTCTCTCTCTCTCTCTCCTCTCTGTCTCTCTCTCTCTCTCTCTCTCTTGGTTGTTTTTTTTGGACACCGTTTCGATCTTTTCTGGCACCACTTCACGTGGCGCTGGACAAGTCGTGAAAAGGCGTTAGAATATTCAGCCGCGCGACCAGGAATGATTGACATGTCAATGGGTGACGATGTATGGTTCGACTACTACGTTGCTATGTCAACCTTTGGACGGCCCACTCGAGAAACACAAGTCAAGTCCAATGTCAAGTCCTGCAGGCCAGTGGCGGCCAGTGGCCAGTAGTGTGTCAAATCCACTGGTCGCGCCTCCAAATCCACAAACCTCCGTCCAGGGTGTTGATACTGCACGCGACCACCCTCCGCCGCAAACTCGAAGGTGTGAGGGCCTCAGCGAGCACCAGCACATCGTCGCTCACACCCCAAGCAAAAGAGAAGTGGGGGAGCGCCATAGAGGCGATTCTGCCCAGTACAAGTTCAAATTAATACTGCCATGTTATACCATTGTGATCTGTGATGGTCTCTCTTTTTCGGAGTCATCTTCCTTTTTGCCAAGTCGAAAAAAGGCACGCTCAAAAGCAACCACTGCTGTCAACTCAATCACAGCTCAAATCAAAAGTGACCCTAGGTCTCCAAAAGCCTCCTCAGAAGTTAGACCCTCCAAACCCACCCAAACAGCTTCTCAAAGATACAAGCCCTAGGCCCTAGGGGAACCTTTCCAATTCGAAGGGCCTAATAGAGACCGCTGTTGGCACATCCCTTGCTGTTGTTTGAAGGCCATTTTTGGCCAACTTCGTTCTCGAGGTCTCGATAGTGTGTTCTTCGATCGGCCGTCCGTGTCCAAGCAGCATAACCGGGCAAGGGAAGCAACCTACGTAGTGCGACCTAATTCAACTTACTTTGCGAGCAGTTTTAATGCAAACTCTTGAAATGTGAAAAGGATTGAACAGTTTTTTGTTTTTCAATCCAAAGGGAGAGGTTAAGTTATTCATCTAAGAGTCTACATCAGTGCACCAACAATGTTGAAGGATGCTGCAAAACATGTCCCATGAGGCTGCGCCCTTCCTTGAGGCCATCCGAAGAATCTCTGTCAACCCCTGGGGGGATAGAAATCCCATGAAATCCCAAATGCTAAGAAACATAAGAAAACCATCCGGATATATCCAGTAATTAGATTGGAAACATTTGGAAACCGTCCGCTTTCGCACCTGTGAGACCCGCCTCTTCCGTGAGGCAGAAGTTCGGCCAAACCACAAGGGGGGCGATCGACCCGCAGGCAGGTTCAACCCGCCTGGTGGACCGAGTCAACGTGTGGACCTACACTGCCCTACATGGTCACAGCCACTTTTACACTGGCACTTGGAAAGGCTGTGAGGCCAGTCTGAATGTCGAAGCCTTCAAACGTAGCGACTGCATAAAAGAACAGGAAAAAAAAACCGCCGGTTTTGGCCGAGGATCTCAGCAACTGGGCCTCCTCCAAAAGCAAACATTCAGCTGCAAGGGCCTCAAGCAGGATTGATCTACGGTAATCACGATGCCCGGACCGTCATGGGAAACAACCATGAGGGATGTTCTACCTGTATCTACCTGTCCGAGGGGCCACAACCAGGAAAACCATAAAGCTTTGGGGGCCCTAACCGGCCAGCTTGCAGCCAATCCCGTTTGGACCAACCGGTGAACTGAAAGACCCTCAAGTTCCTTGGGACTCCTCGCCTCTGCCCATGTCTCGCTCAAGCATTCGTCCAGCTGCGCCCAGTGGTGACTCACCAAACGGCCCGCGCAGCGCGCAGCAATCGAGGACAAACTGGGCAGAAAGGCATCCCACGCCATGCCACCGATGTCGCCCCCAGTAACGAACCGAGTGAACTGGCGGGCTATCGCGCGGTGCGACTCGACTGGGAGAGTCTGCCAACATGCTGTGGTGGTCATTGTAGTCGCTGTCGTTTTCATCATGGTCCTGGGTGTGGTTGTTCTTCTCGGTGTTGTTAACGATGGTAAGCCCACGGGAAAAAGGCTCAAGAAACTAAACCACTGAGTGGCTAGGGCTACTGTACATTTGTTGAGCCACACCCGTGTTCTTGTCGATGTTGATCATGATGTTTGCTCCTATGATGTGGTGACTTGACATATCGGACAACTCACCACCTATAGGGTAAGATTGGTTGATTGGTCTTACTATGTCTTATATCACTGCCTCCGCTGGAAAGTCTCTGGAATGATCCGCTGAAGCCACATGGTGTCCGGGTTCAGGATCCGCAGGATCCGCTATCCTTTCAGCTGGTTACGGGTCCGCGCACCATGTTCTTTAAAAAAAGAACGTGTTGTTTGATGTAGACCCGGGATCCAAGACCCACATGGAAACCGGAAGACCTGGACCTTCGAAGAGTATCTTCCTCTACCAACCCGGGTCTCGGCCGGGTCGTGCAGGTCGACCGTCCGTGTTCGCGACATTGGCTGATGCCCCACATCGGGCCCCCCTGCGAGGTATATCAAGTGGACCAATGGAAAATGGAATGAGTTCTTCTGTTGGAACGTCCGAGACCCCAAGACCTTGGAAGATGGGACTTCTATACATGGGGTCCACCGGTCACCATGATGTCTATGACGCATCGGCGTCGCTGGTCAACTGACTCCCGGCATCGCAGCAAATTCACGGTGATTCTTGCCCAACACGTAACACGGTGCTGGTGTCCATGACGTTCCTCAGACTCCACCTCGTCTGTTCCGAACGGGACTCCACGACCTGGTCGGAGGGACGACGGACGAACGGCACAACGAACGGCAATCCGAGGCGCAGCTGGACAAGGATTGCCAAAGCCCAGTCTCCGGTAGGGCGCCCAACTCCCCAAAGGATCGGCCTCGGAAAGGGGCTGAGAAAAGAAGAGAACCCATGTCAATAAGAGGTTTATACTGACTGATGACAGAAACCCTTTTTTCAAACTTTCTCGGAGTTTTCCGGAAAAAACAACTCCAGGGCTGTTCCAAGTGTCTGACCTCGGCATCCTAGCACAACTGAAAACCGTTGGCAGTTGTTGCACTGCAAACCTGAGGCTTGCTGTCTGAACATTGATTGTAGGGTGCGTGCCAAGTCAAAACCATACCGTACCCTCCTCTGCTGGCTCTTTTTGGGGTTTGGGGTTTAGAAGGAAACTTCTGTCTTTTCCAAGCCCTTCCGTTGAGGATGTTGAGTGACAAGGCGGGGCTTCACCGGTGGGTCCAACTGTCGCCAAATAGCCAGATAGCTAGTTCTTCACTCAATCAAACCGCCTCACTGCGCTTTTCGTGCTTTTTCTCGCACCAACGTTAGGCCGCCATGCTCCGGTCCCTGGCTTCCTGAAAAAAACATCGACCCGGTCCAAACCACTTATATATGTCCAAAAGGCAGAAGGCAGTGAAGACTCCGCCAGGCTTCAAGCAGGGGATGATGATCCTTGGCGCGTCGCGTTAAATGACCCTCATGCGTCACGAACGACGCGCGCAGCGTCGAATGATCGCATCGATGAGAAACACTCCAAGAATCATGGCGAGAAATGGGCCACGAGTCTGGGTCCAGCAAAGATCAGACACAGCAAACGGTGTTGTCAAGTTCAATCAACGACAAGGATGGAACAAAAACAACTTGGGTTGCAACAGTAATGCGAATCATTTGTATCATTTAAGTCGTTGGCTGCGAACTCACTGACTGCCACAAATCCAGGGTCCATCTGGGCTACCCCACTCCAACTCCTCCGGCAGTCGCACCTCGCCACTGCCCAGCTGCGCCCGCAAAGATTGGCAGGAGAGAGCTGCAGGTCCTCGCGTTCGTGCTGACAAATCGAAGACCTCGATGTTGAACGTCACCTGCACAGGAACTTCAGTCAGTGGGCACCATGCAGCCAGTCAGTACGCAGCCTAAGATCACCCAGCATGTCCGACATTGTGCCGAACGTCCTGCAACACAAACAACATCTGGCACACACCAACGCCCTATATCTCCCGCTTTCTTTGGTCAAATTTGGTGCTCTCTCGCGCCTCGGCGCCATCCGCCGGCGCGGTGGCCTCCTTCGGGACCTCTGGTGATCGCAGCAGGAGCCGCCCGGGCACGTTGGGCGAGAGGTCGGTGACGCCTCCCGCGGCGGAACGTGCTGCGGAGCGTGCTGCAGTAACCCCAACTGCGGTAGTGAGGTCACGCGAGGGTGGTCAAACATGCCAAGCGGCGCATGGCAGTTTTTTTTGAGACACATGGTGAGGCACCATAGAATACATAGAAATCATATGAAACCATGCTTCCTTATAGTCACTCGTGGTGGCTGGACATTCTCCTTCTCTGCGTCAGTTTGTACTAGTATATTTGTGATCAATCCACCCATCCAAAGTGGCTACAGGCCGGTACAGGCTCCCCGTGTTGTTCGCAGCCTTCCAACCATCCAACGCTGGACGAAGCATCGCGGTGCGAAGCATGGCGTGCGGATCCACCGGGCCACCGCCGGCCACCGCGAAGACTCCCGGTTTCCAAGGTTCCAACCGCCCGAAGCAAGCTTGCGCATCATGACCCCTTGCACACTTACAACAGGACCCCCTTTGGCAAGAACGATATCGCTATATCTATATGCTGTTTTATTCTGATGAAGATTGCCATTGTGTGCGCAGAGTTGTTATGATTGTTCTCTGACTACCCGGATTTAAAAAGGATCCTGGATAATCATGAATACTCCAACGCATTCCAACGCATAACGACAGGAATCTGTGGCACCCTGCCTCCCTTGCCAACCTCCCAGCGGGTCACATCATCAGGATCACTTGGCACAGGCACGCCTGGAGCGAGAGCGCCAGGGCTTTGACGGATGATTCATGTGTCTGAAAACATCCATGATGTCAATGGGTGTTGGCATGTCCCAAAAGTCCAAAGGATTGAAACAAAAACATCCCGCCGGGCTCGTTTCCGCGCATGCGGTTGAACACATTCTTCAAAGGCTGAGGTGCTCAATGATGACGAATGTCCGGTGTGTGACTGTGTTTTGCATTGATAGGAAAGGTTTGTCGCAGCATTCAGTACATGAAAACAACTAAAAAATCGTAGCGATTTTGACATCGAAATGCTACGAGACTGTGGTTTCGTGCGAAAAGAACGCGCGCTTTTTCATCCTCCAGCATCATCATCAGATCAAAGTCTGTTGGACAACTTCTGACCCAGCTTCGTCAGAAGATCGTCTTTATTCTGGTGCCAGCGCCATTGCCACTGTCGAATGAACTTCATGATGTTTGGGTTTATATCGTCACCGTCACGTGAACGCAAGCTAGTGGGGACCGACTCCTTACACAAACGCCACATACCATCAATGGCACCGGTGTGGATGAGCAGCTCTCCTGACCGCAACCTTTTCTTTACACAAAACACTCCTTTGGAGTGATTGCAAGATTCGTGGCGCAGACCATAGTCTGAACGATCGGCATAGCTACGGTCGCATCCGAGGTAGACGATAAATGTGGAACGAACACACCACAAAGCTAGACTACAACGGTTCAGTCAGGGAGACCCGGCTTTATCTTCGTATGCACTATGATGCACTGAACATGCAACGTGTTTAGCCCCCCCACCCAACCGCTTCCTAATACAAATGCGCACAACATGAACATCACTAGCCCCCCACCCAAACCCCCCCGAACCCCCCCCTGCCCCCATCTTCCATATTCCAATTCGTGTGTTTGTGTGTGTTCTTGCTCCCCAAAAGGACTGTATGAAAAATCAGCTTCACTACACGCGCGGTTTTAAGCCCATTAGCAAAAACATGTTGTGCCATCTGATCTGGCACATTGAATCCTCAGTCAGGTAGAAACTTGCAACCCTGAACAGGATCGCTCCGGACCCTGCGCCAGTTATTGCAACTCGCCTAGTAGGACTGCTTACTGACTACTCTCGTGCAAAAAGTGTTCCATCTTCTTTGACTGGCATCCCTTGCGCTTTGAGATTTGCCTTGTCATTGTCTGCCTTTCGGAGGGGAAACATCCAAAATTCACTGTCAACATGGGTTTTCGAGGACGTCCGCTCTCTAATTGCTAATGTCTCTGGACCAACTAGTGGTTGGGCACCAGCAGCACCGGGCCCAACGCTTCGCCAGCGTCGCCTGCCGCCGGCGAAGAAGCTGCTGGAGCCGGGGCCTGGTTCCAGGCGGCAACTCCATATTGGGGACCATCTGGGCCACTTGATTAGAAAATAATTCTGTTCTGAGTTCTGACTTCTGACTGATTCCGGTGTGTGCACCCAGTGAAGTTGCATGATTGCACTGCTTGTCCTCCTGGGTGCATCCCAGAAGTCAATCCTGTTCCTGCTGTGCATGGCCGCAAGGATCATGTTTGGGTAGTGTGTCCTGTCCACTGGCCAGTCCAGGAAAGGATCCTCACAAGCATACCTCAGAACCAACTCATCTGCAAAGCAGGATGTGACAACCGCATCCAAAAACTTCACTACGCAACCATGGCCTCTGGCACGCTCGACTTGTCATCAGGGCCTAAGCTTCAAAACGGGAGCATCTGTGCTGGTTCACTACTGCCAAATACGGGAAAGAAAGTGCCATCAAATATCATCAATGAACACTCCCTCGCAAATGGCCACAATAATTTTGTTTGGCGATTCTAGGGACCTAATGAGCATAGGCCTAGGCTTCTTCCGGAGAACTACCATGTCTTTTTAGGCGCCAAAAGGTTCCAAAGGCCCCACATTGGTTCGCGATGTTGGGAGGTGTGGACCTTAGGAGCCTGATTCGACTGTTCACTCCGACTACTACCACCACCACCACCACGGACTACTGCTACGATTTCCAAAAAACGAGCCACATGCCCAAAGGTCATAATTCTCTGCACCTGCCACGAAATCAGAGCGCGCCGACGACCACCTGTCAAAAGTTCTGCACCTGCCACGAAATCTCGGAAAAACGGTTTGGTCATGTTTGGTCTGCCCAGGCTGCGGACAAGTTCAAATCTGAATCGACCAACCAGAGATCGAACCGATATGAGGCAAGTGCAATGCTCCGGTCGGTATGGAGTGGCCGACCAAGAAGCCAATCGGCCAGCGTGCACTCTTGGAACCGATCGGACAAAGAGATGAAATCATTCACAAAGAGGTTTGAGAGTTCAGCATGTTCAAACAGAACAAAAACACAACAATTGCTACCAATTGCTCAGCAAAAAAGTGTCGAACACAGCTATAGCTTTTTGATGCTTTTTGGCTTGTTACCCATGAATGCAAAAGTGGTCTCAGTGATGACGTCCAAACACACCGCCATCATAATGGACTGCGACGCCGCGGTTGCTGTATGCAAGTGATTGCGTGCCTGCATGGGCATATGTATGTGGGGATGTGTGCGTGTGTGAGTGTGTGTGTGTGGTGCGTGCCATGGGCATGCATGTGGTTGAGTCACTTGAATCACTTGGGTAACAAGCCGAGGCTCCAAACAGACAGACAGCAACTCATGTGTTATGCCAAACGCTTATGCCGAACCCTTCAACTTTCAGGTTTGCAATCACATCTTCAAGTCTCCGGCCAAATTGGCACCACACGATGTGTTTAGAAGGGTTTCGACCTTTTTTCAGGCACAGCTGAAACTTGCCTCAACACCTCCACGAACGCCAACCCTGCGGGTTGCCAATCCCAATGGCACAGCGACGTTCCTACCCTCGTTCACAAATCCAAAACTTTCTCCAAAGCTTCCCCCAACGGCAGGGCCTATCGATCACATTCCAACGGTGGTGAGCGGTTGCAAACGGTTGAGAACACGAAACCAACGTCACGCGCACAAACGCCCTATCCTCAGACTCCCAAAGTTAAACGAGAACGCTGCCATATGTATGTTGCTGAATGTATGCTGTCTGCCATTTTTATACGCAGCAGTCTGCCAAAATTCTGCCCAACTGCGGTGCCCATTGCTGCCAAATCGCCCGAGCTTTTCACTGGCTTGGAAGCTTCCTGAATGACCGGTGACAGTTCAGAACATTTCAGAACATCTCGCACCCGGTGACATAACCTTGCCAAAAAAAAAAAAAGAAGTTGTCTACGAACAAACATGGATGTGGATGCCCTGGCCCCTTGGAAGACCATCTTCCAGGGGTCACAAAGGGGTGGTGTTTAGTCCCCAAGTGAGTGGATAATGGGCACCCCTAACCTCCATTAAGCACCCCTTTGTGACCCCTGGTTGTTTGTCTTTGCATCTTTTCATCCATCTCCACGTTTGCATCATCTCGGCGCCTCCAGAAAGCTGAAGCATCCGCACGACGCGCCCATGGGCGCGACCCAAAACTCGTCCCTACACACGATGCAAATGGTCCTGGTCCAAAAGGCCAACCTATGGATCTGCTTTGAAGACTCTGCTTCTTCTGAGCTACTCACGATCTGTTTCATTCCGTTTCTCTTTCCCACTGTGTATGGATTTCTGCCAGCTTTCGTCAGCGGCATCCTGCCCACCCTGGCCTACGTGGCAAGTAAGCAATCGCAAAGAAGGAAGAAACTAGTCTACCAAGTGAGATGCTAGTTCACTTTGATCTAGTTTGGCAGTGTGTTCTGCTGTGTCGACAGTAAGAAGCAAGCTCGGCACTGTGCTAGCTTTCTAGGTCACACGTCTTGACACACTCCAAGAAACAGTAGCCTGTGCATGTTGGACACGCGCTGGATTTAAACGGCATTTTGTGTTGTGTCTTAACAATGTGCATCGAACCTTGCAATTGTACTGGTGATGCAAAACCGCCTGTGTGCCACAAGCCTGCAGCACTGCACTCGTCTGAATGCGCGCGCTATGTTCTGTGGCAAGCACTGTCGCCATCCATCGCTGCCCCCGATCCAAGAATGATCAGCCCAGCATTTCAGTTCTGCCCCTGGCGTATTGCGTCTCTTGGCTGTCCGTTGCTATTTTGGGGAGAAATACTGAATGTTCAAGCTCCTGGCAAGCTACCCGCAGCTCTTGGTTCACCCAGAAGTGGAAAATCACAACGAAGGTCATCAGCTTCCAAACATCTTATAGGAACACAAAATATACATAGTACTGCATTACTATCACACCAACTTATCACCAAATACCAAACGAAAAAGAAGGGTCTTTCGCACCCTGGATCACCCTGGATCATCCACGACACGAATTAGGTCGGCCTACGAGAAGCTGGCATCAATCCACAACAGTGGCTTGGACGTCAATATGCAATAATGATCCATGACAACACATCATTACGTTGGAAGAGGCTTTTAGACCCATGTCTGAAAAGGTTTTATTCATTCAAGCGTCCTACAAATACAACAATTTAATCCTTCAAAGTTCAAAGTTGGATGAGGGCCACGATGCAGTGAGCTTGGTCGCCACCCACCCAAGGGCCCGCTCGGGCGCAAGGCAAGCTCTGAGGGCCAAAGATCTCTCCGCCCTGACGCCACGGTCCACCGTCCATGGGGGATGGACCGTGGGGCAGCTCCAAGCATCAGACCGTAAGACTCACGTCGAGTCTATGAGATTTGCCGACAAGTCATCTGATGTCATCTCGGCACCACTCGGTACCAAGGCATCATACATGTCGAAATGCACCTGTGGGAGTGGATGTCCTAGTGTAGGGGTTTCCATGGGTTTCCTAATTGCTAAAATCAAGCTAAATTAAGTCAAGGTCATGCGTTATGATGTACCTTACAGCCTAACTCTGAAATCTCAAGGATTCATAAAATCACCAAAAAAAAAAACAAAAAAAAAAAGCTGGTCAAAAAAAGTGAATATCAAAAAGCAAAACAAATGCAAAAGGAAGCCAGAAAAAAAGCAAAAAAAGCAGAACAGCAGTTCAAAAGAAAACAAACAAAAACACAAAAAATGCAAAAACATGCACATGCACAACCAAATTTCACACACCACCTTTTTTGTGCGATGTTTTTTCGATGTTTGTGCGTTTTATGTGCGATTTGTTTGCATGTTTTTTGCATGTGGTTTGCAGTTTTTGTGCGTGTTTTGTGCGTTTGTTTGCGATTTTTTTGCGTTTTCTCAAGGAAACACACAAAAAATGCAAAAGACTCGCCAAAAAAAGACCGCAAATACAAAGCAAAAAAATGCAAAGGCAAAGACCAGAACGTTTTTGATCGCATTTGTTTTGCTTTTTGATTGCATTTTTTTGCATGTGTTGTGCATTTTTGTTGCTTTTGTTGTGCTTTTTTTGTGCATGTTTTTCATTGTTGGTGCGTTTTTTTGCATTTGTTTAGTGGACAAATGTGTTTTGTTTCGCATTTTTTGGCGTTTTTTTTGGCATTCCAAGGCATCCTTTGGTGACTTGTTTTTGCGTTTTCTGTGCATTTTTTTCGGGATTGGTTTTGCATTATGTTTGCATTGTTTATGCATGTTTTTTGCTGTGTCATCAGAACTAGCTTTAGCGTACATCATAAGTCATGCGTCATGCTAAATTAAGTCAAGGTCATGCGTCAGTGGATTCCCACACTCCAGAACCCACCGGTCAAAACCGAAAACCTATTCCACTCAATTGCGCTCTCCCCCGGCCCCTCTGGCCTCCCCTCGCCGTGCTGCTTCTTCTGCGATAGCACTCACGAGCTGCGAGTCGCAGCTCAGTTGGGTGGCTGAAGCCTGTTGGGTTGGGCGATCCAAACCCCGTCCATGTTTTGCGCCACAGCTTCCGTCGAAGGTGTCCAGTCGATGTTTACTTAGCCCACACAATCAGCCTTTTGTCCACCCGTCCTCCTTTCCACTGCCAGCTGGGGCCAGCTGGAGTGTGTTCGTCTAAGTCGAGAGGCTAGCGTCCAAGTCGAGAGGCCAGTCCAAACGTATCTATGGCCTCAATACCCAGCGTCGTATCTAGGCCAAGAGCACGGGGACCTTTGTGACGAATCGGTTGGGTCTCCTATTGCATCCCATTACCAGTGACCGTGGATGATGATCGTTAGTAAAGCCCATTTTCCAAAATAGTGATAAAAGTGTTTACAACCTGTTACAGGCAATAATAGGACAGACCCAACGAATGGGTTATAGGTCCATAGTCAATTCATGTCCATTCCCTTGTAGCACAAAAAGCCAGGACCATAAATCAGAAGGAGTCGGGTACACCAGCGGTCTGTTTCTCTCGGGGCGATGCGTCGCATGTTTTCACCAGCTGGACACTGGGACCGGTGGGAGATACATGTTGGTTGAGGAAAATCTGAACTCACAAGGTGAATTGTCCAGTTATTACCTGTGTTCCATATCGGCTGTACTCCTATGTTTCATCACTTTTTTCCCAAGCCGTGCGACATCTTGTCAATCACACATCTGCTGAACACTTAAGCTCGTAATTGGCTGAACTCTTTCTACCCGATGAGCTCGTATATTGTCTGGAACTGCGGTGTCTCGTCTGCGGGAACGCCTAGATAACATATACACACAGGAAAATCCAAGGTGCATGATAGGGCACTTAGACTTTAGGAATGCCAAGCTCTTGCAATTGCCGACTACTGTCAAGTTAAAACTCCCCCGTCAATTTCAACTATCAACCAGGCTGCAAAAGTAAACTTAATCCTTCTCAACTGTATATTGCCAGAGTACACTGACCCGTCTCCTTGACAAAAAGAAACTATCCATGTATATATATATATATATACAAAAAGCTTTGTTTCATGATCAACTCCAATTCACTTGCTGTTTGTGAATCTTTCAAGCAATTATCAAGGTCCGAGGTCTATTATTGTGGAAGTGAAGGCATCTAATATTGTGGTGCACATGTATTCTGCCAGGATAGGGGTCATTTATTGTTGAGATGTGAACACAGCGACACATGAAATGTCCCCATCCTTCTCATCCCAAAAGCTGGATTCTGAGACGAAGCTGGTGCTGCTGGTGCCTACCAAGGTCTTCTTGGAGGGGAGCTCCGCATTGCGCTGGACCCTGGCGCCCGACGCTGCATCGCCTGTGCTATGCTGCTCAGCTCTTGTGTGTTGAACCTCACACAGGCGACGCCCGAGATCGATCGTGGTCATAAAGATCCATCGAAAACTATACGAGAAATGAGGGGATTTTAGATATATGTAATTCTCATGACTCAGAATTACATATATATATATATATAAGCACTTTTTCCAAAACAACATGCCAAGACCCTAGGACTGCCCTCCGTAAAGCAAGATACACATAGACCATACATGCAGTGGTTACTGCAACTAGGATCCACTGGAATCCAGCTTACGCACACAAGACACCCATCCCCTTCCCAGGGACGCACCTGGAGATCTTCGGAAGCGCTGCAGCTTCCATGGCCGTTAGCCCATCACCTGCTGGCGAGTCACTCTGCCAGAATCCAGCAGGTCAAAGAACAAGTGACATGAATTACGAGATCCCAAAAGACCCCCTGAAAGAAGAAAAGTAGACTCAAACCAACAAAACCCCCTACAGTAGGGCTTTAAGTACCTTCTCAGCAGCTGTTTGAGGTGGGTTGGGAAGGTCGAAATAGCTTCCCAGGAGGTACTTTAGGGGACATGAATGAGATGCAACCTGAAAACATGTTCTGACCGTCTGACCTCTACAAATCCAATGTTGGATGCTGGAGACACCACCCTTGGGACCAATGGTTGCAGGTTGATCTTGCCAGCCACGTTTCGGTGCTCAAATGTCCTACGATATCCGCAAGTATGATGCGCAAACTCCAGCGGATCCACGCATGTTACTCGAATAACATCAAATAACACAAGAGCGCTGACCAAACTGCCACATCTTCGCATCTTGCTTTTCATAAGCACCATTCAATCCTCTGAATGAAGTCGAGAGGGACCGTACAGAGAGGGAACCTCTGATCATCAGCTCCTCCCAGAGCTGCTCCCTCCCACCCCGCTGACGCCGCTGTTGGACCTGCCAGCAACTTGCCAAAGCCCCAGTCTGCCAGGGGGAGGCGCGAGGCGCGAGCGGTGAGGGGTCGGAGGAACAACATCACGGTACATACACCCTGGAAGACGATCACATGGACCACCGAAAAACCACGGGTGTCGTAGAGGAAGACCCATTTTTTTTAGGGGGCCTATCTTGTCAGGGTCTATGTGAGTTTTCGGGAGTGTATATCTAATGTGAAGAAGGTTTGATCAGTTCAACATGTTCAACCACCAAAGCTTAACAGAATGAGTCCCCCCCAAGCCTAGCATGACACAAGGACGTGTCAAGGACAAAATGCCAAGCATTGAGGCAACATTGCCAGTGAAACATACGCCCTCGGCACTGCGATGATCCCAGTCATCATAGCAGGATACAATACGCGAACATGGACAGTGCTGTTGAGTAAAGCCAAACGAAACCAAGGAGGCCGACCCAAAACGCAAAGGGCCCAAGGGAGTAGGAAGCACGTTTCTTGTGCTTCAATTCTTCTTCAATGGAAATCTGATGATATCTGGCTCAAACTGAACCTGGCCCGCCAAAATGGTCACCTCGACGACGTAAATGGACCCTGAACATGTCTGAAAGCACCTAATCATTGGGCCTTTGAGGGTTCACGTTCATCCGGCCAGGGCCGCTAAAGTTCGCCGCTAGGGTCGTTCTGCCTGCAGAAGTTAATCTGGATGTTGCACCAAAAGCTGGAGGATGGAGGACCCAAAAATAAGACATTACATACACATAATACGGCAACAATACTGTCGATGCAATTGGAAATGCTGAACGAAAGAGGATTCTACTACAAGTACTAGTACTGTGACCATCGTGACCGTCGAACGCCTCTCGCCCAACGGATGGACAACCTCATACCTTCCCCTGCGGCCGATAGGCAAAGGTTGGCCACGTCTTGGCAGGACAAGTCGATGTCCCTAGCGCGGGATATGACCTCATGGCATGGGACATGGCCCGCATCATGCGAGCACCAGTTATTCAGGCAACCCGGGGGAGGTGGTCAACCTGCCGACGGGGAAGAACTAATAGGAAGAGCGAGTGAGATGATGAGAGAGGTCCCCCCCAAAAGAATTGACATGAGTTCAATCAAGGATCTTCCGCCTTGCCAAGCGAAGTACCAGTAGCAAAGAATTGTAGAATTGTCAGCTTCTCAAATTCGGATCTTTTCACTTTTCGCCTCTTTTCGCCCCTGAAAGTCCTTCACTGCACCTTCGCGGTGCTCGGCCGGCTGCTCTCGCTCCGCTTCTGCACGCGCCACTCGGTCCCGAGCCAACGCCATGAGCGCAGCATCGAGCGCCGACCACGTTCCAAAGGCCCAGGCCATGGCTGACAGCTCCTCCGGTGGCCCGGCCCAACACGACAAAATGATCAAACCGGACTACCATGATCATGCGTACGGTATGGAGTATGTCGATTTCTGGATGACGTCCCACATGGACCAGCATGTCATTCCATGTCCATGTGGGGCCCTGCAACGGCACTACCATGTACATGCTCCATGTATCCTTCTTCGCTGCTTCTTCGCTTGCCTCGCTTCCGCTCGTGCTCTGGACTCACCCGAACCACGCCCGAACCGCGGATGGACGTCACCTGCCCTCTCATCGAGGAGACCTGCCCGAGGTCGACGGTTCGGCTTCGCGCTCGGAGTCGGACATGTGGTCGGCAGAGGTGGGAAAACATGGCCCAGCTGGGTAGATTAAGCGGCTACGCGGACTGGTCAGGCTCTAGGTCTAGGCCCATCCCATCAAAACCGAACCTCTACTCAACGATCGAAGCAGCTATGCAAAGCTTGGGGAGTCTTTATCTGATTTGATTCGGAACTGACTGCGCTGACTAAAACTGTTGCGATTTTTTCCGGTCTGGAACATCATCAAGCACTCATCGACGAGACGCACGAGTTGGTCTTGGCAAGTCTCAGACCTCGACTGGACCCATTGACCTGGTCGTGCTGCCCCTCACAGCTCTGGGCGCAAGATGTACACCGAAGCCTCCAACAAATAGTTTGGACTACCTGGCCCACTACCCTATACACTAACTCAGATGCCAGGACACCCCTTGCATGTTCGATGGATCTGAAGATCTTCGCGCCTGCGAGGCCCTTGCAATGGCCTCAGTCAAAGGCCTTGGCCGCGAGCTCGGCGCCCTCGGACGCCACCGGTCTCTGGCGCACCAGTCCGGGCTCCTCATGTTCCAACCGATTTAACTTGATTCAGTCTGGTCACATCCGAACTCAGTGAAAGACCACACAAATGATTGTGTTCAAACATATATGTCACATGTGGGACGTGTGCTTGCTCGGCTATGGACAGCAACACATCTCGCGGAGAGAGATCTAATATAGGCCATTGGCAAATCAACATGTCTTTGAAACCAAAGGTGCACAAGGAGGCCCAGTCTGATAAGCCCACTTCTACCTAGTGCCTTAACTTCCCAACAAATGCACATCACATTCACATGCATTCACTCACTAAGGCCCAGTCTTGTCATGAACTTCAAGCTTCCCGAAGGCTCAGCCTCAAGACTCCAGACTTCCATGTAATTACCGCAGTCTGTGCGCCCACAGGTCGCAGAGTCCTAGTTGGGATGAATTCGGCCAAGCCGAGTACGTTGGACCCAGGAACGTCCCCGCGAAGGAAAACGGGCCCTTGTAACTGAACTCGAATGCTTTCAAAGCTAATCACCATGGCCTTTGGCGAGATCATTGCGGACCCTACTGGAAACTCCGATATCATCTCGGGGGGTGCTGGCAGCCCTCGCGGCGCATCTTGAAGTAATTTGGTATGGTACCTCTGCAGCATCGATCATGGCCAACTGAGCTCCTGGCAAATGTTGGCAATCCTCAGTCATGCCGAGGTCCCGCGATGGAATGCATGCCGCGTCCGTCTGCCCCATGGTGTCTATCAAAGGAGCTTCAATCTGTCACAATCTTTCCATGGGTGGTCGGAGAGATAGATCATGATAAACCGACAAACCAATCGACTTGTATGATGACTGATGACACATGCTAATACACTTGGAGCGCAACAACGAACCCATCCACCAGCAAGTTTCTGATACAGTAGTTTCTTCACCTCCCAAGTACAAATATCACAACTATCACAAATCCCATCAAGTTGGCTGTGTTTTGCGGCCAAGGGGCCCCTGACCATTGAAGCGTTGCAGCATTTCCATGCATTGAGCAGCCGTGGCTGACAAGGTGGGCCCCTCCCGAGAGGCCAAGGTGGCGAAGGACCACACCAGATTGGCCAAACCTCCCACGAAGGACCGCGGTTCGCGGGAAGGTGAGGTTCCGGCCCCGCGTGAGAAACAATTTGGGGGGGGTGGGGCTCCAAGGAAGCAAGGAGTGGAGCAATGGTAGCATGCTTGCTGCTTGGGTGCTGTTGATGATGGAGGAGGACACAACTTCCGCTCGGAAAAGGTCCTCGTCGGGTTCCAAGAACTCCCAGTACAACTGAACATCGCCTGAAAACATTGTCTTTCTATGTCTTTGTGTAGTCCCTCATTGGCCAAGCACTCCATGTATGGAATATAAGTGCGTGCATTCACCCCCCTGACCACCAAAATGTATAGCCTACATGCAGTGTCTGGGATTTGCAAACAATAGTTGAGGTCATGAGGCGAGGCCCTTTGACAGGGAGTTGCGGAGTGATTGATTGTTGGCTGCTGGGGGCTCTTGTACATCCGGTACATAATTCAGGTTAACCCGTAATTAGGCACAAAAACCGTCGTTGCAAATAATACATAAATTATACAAATTTTATATATATATATATTGTGTATAGTCTAGTCTATCATATCCAAAAAAAACATTACACCACTTAGGTTAGAATCCCCACCTTTTATTGGGGCCACTACTCTCCTGGCTAATGATCAAGATTCAGGCTCCTACAACTGCCGTGCCATCCGTTCGCACCGCGCGTCCGGCACCTTGAGCGTCCAGGTCGTAGAGCTGAGACCTGGGAAATCCGGACAGCGAGGGGACCAGCCCACTTGTCAGCCTTGGTCCCCGACTTGATCTGAAAAGACATGCCCAATAATTTGTTTAAAAGGAAGGTTCGAGAATCAAATCATTCTCGGATGGGATAACAATGTTTGAAGACCTCACCATGCTGCCTGATTTGTGCACGCGCACATCTTGTTTCACCCTGCCCTCTCCACATCTCTCCACCCACTGCAAGATTCCTGTTTTCTAGACATATCAACATAGCTAGCTAAGAAATATCAACTGCAAAATTCCTCAACTTGCTAATTACCTGGTTACTCCCCCTGGAACTAACATGGAAGCAGAAAACCACCTGCTTGTAGTGGAAAATGATGGTCTTCCAAAAATTGGGCCATTCTCGACTTCCATGTTAACAATGTTAGTTCCAGGGAGTGTAACCAGGTAATTAGCTCTACCTACAAACAATCCAAGCAAAATGGGCATTCCTTGGAGGCTTCCTTCCTTCCCCCCTCCACATGCCTGGAGGCCATGGCGATCCCTTGCAGCAAGGGTGGCGCTCCTGGGTGGCCTTGGACACCGAGGCTTCCCCAAACAACTTCAGGAACAGAGAGTTGTGAGATATTTAGATACCTAAACAAGCAAAACTGCATATACAGTATTCATCATGTATGCAGTATACTAGATCTATCCAAAATCACCCGGCCAAACCGTTGAGGGGAAATCTCCACCTGGTCTGAAACATGAAGTCAGCCGCATCTGCCACTGGGAAAGTTTCGTGACAGCGAAAGATATCGAGATCCATCTGGGCCGCTTTTTGCAGGGTCCCGTCATTGGAGTCATATTCTTGGGCGGCCCACATTGCAGGGTAGGAGACGACCACACAGTGGGGGAAGCTCTTTGGAGGTCAACGGTGTTGGATTTGCCTTGCGAAACGTGTTAGAACCACTGGTGACATCGTCATAAAGTTTCAACATAGAAACAGTGTCCAAAGCATTTCTCCTGAAGAGTTGACCCTATACTATATATATATATATATACACCGAGTGTCCAAATATTGTTCTTTCTCCCTGGTTTGCGTTATTGCAATACACCACATATCACTACATATTACATGTTTCTGTCATACACAACTCTCCAGGCTTGGGAAAACATGTAGGGGTAGCCCGTGTCTCCACACGCAGGAAGGTGTATTTTCATCCGCGGCGATGCCATGCCGCGTGGAGTTCCTTTCAAAGATCGTCATCCTTTTCCACATGAGTAAAACCATTTAACACCCGTTCCACGGCTGGTGAGTGGTTGCATTTGAACTTGATGACGTCATCAATGTGGATGCAATCCTGAAAAGCCAAGGACACAGGGAAGGCATCTAACTGTGGCAACCTGCCTTCACAGGCAGCCCTCGGCAACCACTGTGGCGCGGAGATTGCTGCGCCCAGTGCTCCAACGGCGAATTCAGCAAAACAATGCATGCTCTGTTCCCAGCCACAAGAGCCAAACATGTGACAGGGGCGTAAGATTAGGACATATCCCAGTGCATCCCAGTTACTACCACTATATAAGGAACCAGTGATTCTAGGTTTATGGTGTTAGTCTTTGGAACCACTGGTTATCAGCTACAGGCTATAGTGGTAACTGGATGCCCCGGGTATGATATGATATATGAGTCATGGACCTGGCGGATGGGGCCCTTGTTGTTGTCAAAGTCCAAGCAGCTAGCGACTAGCCACTAGTGACTAGTGGTCTACGCCGTTACACCGAGACCACCGATGTAGACACATCTCCTTCAGATGCTCGAAGATCGTTAAAAGGGGAACATCTCATTGTGCCCTGACACGGGCACGGAGTTGCCCTGGAGTTGCCCCATCTGCCATCCTCTGCAAATCAATGGGCGTAACAGCCGAAAGGAACAATAATTCGAATAATTTAGGAATAATATGGTATATAAGCTGAAGTTGAAAGGGATGTTCAGTTCCTCCTCTGCTCCGCATGTTGTTCTTGAAGCAATGTTTTGACCCTCCCCTTTCAAACATCCAGTTCAGTCCAATTCATGCATTTGACCCCGCCCCTGCTTCAGCTCCACACTGGAAACCCAGCCCGACAGCGAAGGTCAGGCTTCTTGCTACATTCGGCGACGGAAACTCGCGATCATGAGGACTCTAGCACAGGACTATTTAAAGAAAAACATCATTAAATCATTAAACAACAAAATATTCAAAGGATTGCCTTCATCCGAGTAGCCAGTGCCTTTAGGTCTAAACGGATTTTGTCTTTGGAACCACTGGTTACAACATATATATATATATAGTGGTAACACTAGTGGTAACTGGATCCACTGGAATTGGCTTGACCCCGAACATGTTAGCTGGAAGATGGTGTCCATGAAGAATCCAGGACTCGGGCACCCTGTTGAATCAACAGGAGCAAAACCCAAAGAGGACACTTGCATTCCAACCAAAACATTGGACTCGTGACTTGTCCTGTCATGTGCGCTCATTTTCACTACATGGAGCTGTAACTACTTTGTTGTATCTGGAGCAGTTTGGGATTCACATTGTGGTTACATTCATGCGACCTTGTCGCTTCTGAAATGACCAGGGGGGGAAGCACAGCAGGTTGCGCTACCAACCATGAGATCCTTAGCCCAAGAAGACGGATCTCTCTCTCTCTCTGTCTCTCTCTCTCTCTCTCTCTCGTCTTCAACAAGCCGGCTATTAAATGCTCTCATATGCTCTCATCATCTCTCATCTCTGTTCCTGGTAACCAGTGGCCATTCTTAATGCATGTTCGTCATAAGAAGGCCAGTGAAGGACCTTTCGATATGACTCCTGTACCAGACTCCCAGGTCAAATGGCGTCTTTTCCTAAGCTTCGGCCACCAGCGGTCGAGCAGAAGAGACGCTCCAGCGCATGGAGAAGGTCGCTTGAAGTGCGCTCACCTGCGCCAACGTGAGTCGTAGCATGCATTAGCGTTGTGGTGGTGGTGGTGGTGGCGGCGGCAATCGGGTGGGTGGGTGGGTGGGTGGGTGGTAACTTGAGTGTGTGCTTAAGTGTTTTAGTTGACTTGTCCACGACAACACAGTATCAGCACCGTCACAAACTGATTTTGAGGGTGTGTTTTCAAGTTCAACCCCAGGTTGCGGCGCTGCTTCGAGCACAAGCAGACTTGAAGATCAATCGCGATGACCCTCTTTGATGCCTGAAGGAGTTGCCTCTCCAAATCACAATCCTACTACACTCAAGCAGGTTCAATGCCACCAGCATCGATTCAAATTCACCAGTGTCTACGGCACTCTTGCCACCAACAAACGCCACGCCTCACTCTCCAGCATCGAGGGCCGGCCAGTGCTTCGGCTTCCCGCTCGGGCCCCCTGGTCGAAGCAAGGACGTGGCTGCTTGGCATGAAAATCAACATGAAACTGTAGACCCTTCAACATCTTTCAACCCCTCTTTGCCATCCAAAGTTTTACATACTCTTGGATGGGCTCAATGTTCCGAGGCTTAGAGTTGAGGGCTCAATGGGCCACGGTCAACATGCCTCCGCCTCTCCCTCAGTCGCTACCCCGCACAATCCTTGCAATAACTACAGCAAAACCAACATGAAGAAGCCGCGCACTTCCTTCGGAGCATGGCGCACCACGCAAAAAAAAACCAATCGCGATGTGAAGAAAACAAGCACATGAACACATGAAACAACAACAACAACGAATGGCGGTCATTTCCCCCTCACCTCACGGAAGCATGCCACCTCCAGTCCTGGCCTTGGTTCCACACAAGTCTTGCGGGATAAACAGGTCACATGGTGCCAAGCAATGGGTGCCCAAAAACCGACCAGATTTTGCTTGTTTTTGCCATGGTTGGGGTGGTCATCATGGATTGTCAATGACTGTCAGCTACATCGCCCAGTCTCATGGCTTGTCTGAATCCGATTCTTGGCGCCGGTGCGGGTTCCACCGCTCCATCCAAACGTCGAGAACTCGTGGGATGGAAGGAGCGAACCGCCGCGCGGTTCGAGGTTGAAGAGGTGTCGTATAAAACAGCACATAGCTAGCTTGAATGGCATACCTGTGGTCCATGGCTTGGACAATCAGCCTGGGCAATCACCAACGTTGCCAAACATGTGTCTGGGCAATCATATTCATAATGTTGATGCCTGGACATCGATTTCTGAGGGATGGGGATGTTGTGAGACACTTCGTTATCTTCAAACGGTTCTGAAACATGTGGATGTGGCCCTCATGCGTATGTGGCAGGTGACACGCAAGCTAAGAAGCACTACAAATGCCATGGACCCACAGGTTTGGGCCTATTTGTTGGCCTTCGATTTGCACACTTAGTCATTGACTGCATTCTGCGTTACAGTACTGTTTTACGGGGCATCTTTTAGATTGTATGGAGAGAGCCGGAGGGAGCAAACCGAAACCACGGATATCCATATGGCTGTGCTACAAGGAGATCCCTGACCGCCTAGCTATAGATATGAATCTGTTCAACTGGTCGAGGTGCAGTAGATAGAGCAAGATCAACAGTGCAGCCGGAGCCACCTGCAGGGTCATGAGGCAAGCTGTGCAAACTCACCCACAAGACTAGGGGGAAAGCAATGGCACATTTCCAGCTCAAAACTGCCAAACAACATCAGACTTGCAACCTTGCAATTGGAGATCCTTAGTTTTAGGTTGTTGTAGGAAACTTCCTCCAGTTTTTGCAGGAAGAACCCCATTCTTTGCCACAACCGCACTCTGGGGACGAAGAAGGCTTGTTGGAGGATGAACTTTCGACCAGGTGTTGGTCCCAGCAGACTCTGGGACTGTTCCGCTTTCTCATTGATACAGATTGGTACAATACAACATGATTTAAGAAAGGGCGCGGCACAGTTAGCTTCTTTTGCACCCTTCTCCAGGCTAGTCTTTGGCACTTCTCGCCGAAGTTGACAAATCGATCCACCCTAGTGGTCTGCAGCTCAGTGGCTGCCAGAAATCTATACTGTATAGTCCAAGAACCTATGCTTGAGAACGCTGCACCAAGATCCAATGTGCTGAGCAGAATCACCGTCAATTTAAACTAGGTCCCTGACAGCTTGTGGTTCCATAGTGCTCGCGCTTAGCTTGGAGAATGATGGAGGCCCTTGACCGGGCCGTTCAGCCACATATAGCGATTTCTTCCTTATCTGGCCGGCCCTTTGCCGTGGGATCACAGCTCAGCGTTCTACAAAACGCTCAGGGCCATCCGCGCATCCGTCAAAAGCGACAGTCGACCCGGATGCTTCCAAATGACCCCAGTTCGCCTGCCAAGCGCCAGAAGGTCGACCGTCATACAGGGAATATATCCGCAGACGGATAGCCGATGGTGGGGGAGCGCGCCAAGAGGACACTGCATCAGAAAGTCAGAAAGCGGTGACAAACAGTATAATGAGTTATATATTATATATTTTATACCTGAAGCTTTTGGACAGGAGTGAGCGCACCACGACTCCACATGTCTTGCATGGATTAGTTTGCTTTAGTGTCTCGGCAGTCGTGGCATCCACTATTACTCTCAAAGCCCATTGTCTTTGTGTGCTGCTAACACATTCACTGATATAGTATAAATATGTATAAATCTATAAGGATTTGTTTGGCATCCGTGCAGGAAAGCACGAATCATTTTGGCCCTTCGCATCACCCGAGCGCCCCACCCCAGCCTGCGCTGCTCGCCCCGGTCACGGGAGCGTGGGCAGCGCGGCGGCGGCGATGCACTGGCCAACGGCCTTGAAGTGGTCGTCGGCCGTGTGGAATTGCATGGAGGCATACTCCGGGAACTCGGTTTCAAGCACCTGGAGCCGTGGGCGCAGGGCGCTTTGCCGTGGGGCCGCCGGGCTGGGATCCCACTTCGTGTAAAGACAGTATAAAACAGTCCAAGTGTCACCTAGAAGCGATGGCCTCCAACCTAGTAGCTTCTTGCTACTAGTAGTGAGGCCAGGAGCTACTAAGAGTTACTAGTAGTTGTCCAAACTGTCTTGGGCAAAGGCAGTCTGAACTTCTTCCCTTGGACGGCCGGCAACTCTTGAGAATTCGAGACAACCCCCTGGGCGTGGCTAAAGCACAAGGCATGTCGATCTAAAGCAGCATGTACCATGCGGCATTTGGAGGGTCGATGGAGCTCATGAAGGCGATGTTGATAGTTTCCATACTGAAGGGGAAGTACGGGGCCCTGAATAAGCCATGTTGATAGCCATGGACACTCTTCACTGTGTAACATTGTGTAACACCAACCCAGAGTGTCCATGGCACCCCTCCAAAGGATTTTAGAAGTACACTCATGGACACCCAAGCGAGCGGAAGACGGTGCCTTCTTGGCAGTGTTGAGCATGATGTCGCCTGGTCGCATGATGAGCAGCTCTGCCAGGGGATGCAGGATTTAAAAGAATACCTGTTGTTCAGAACCACATTATTTTGTAGAATTTAGTAGGGATAGTAAACATTAAAGCCATGGCTATGATCTACTTGGCTTCTTCAACAGCAACTGGGCTGAAGCGCGCTGCCCTTGAGAGAGCTCCACAACAATGGCAACTCTGCTTCTCCCGAGTGCCTCCTGCGCCTTTGCTGACGCGCCCCAGGATCATCACATGGTCAATGGAATAGAACTCACAGTACCTTGAGGGCCCCAAGAGCGACCAAAGACCCCAACAAACTCCGCGCTGGAACAGATCCTTCCGCAAAAGCATGTACCGGTCTAAGAATCCTCGTTTTGCTTGGAGGATCTTCCAGGTGATTGGGGGTCTCCATTCACCACCATGGGCCACGGGTCCTGGGAAACGGCGATCCATCTTTGGGAGCTATGCCGCCTGGCAAAGGAAGCCAGGTGGGCATGTGTATATCAAATTATAGTATTATAGTGGATCTACCCCAAACGCAGCCGGAGGCTAGGCTATCCTCGCCATTGATCCTCCAAACCGTTCCCAGACCGCTCGGTGGCTCTTGGCTCTTAGCGTCTGCGTCCGAACGCAAAGGAATCCTCACCAAGCGGCTGGGCCAACGCATAGCCCAAGTACACACCCATGGTCACGTAGAGCTGCTCCACCTGCTCGGACCCCGTGGAGCTTCGGTGGAGATGGACCAACCACCAAAACGAAGGGTTTGGGACCAACCTGGAGTGGGGCCACTGGCGATCAGTCTCAGAATGCCAAGAGAAAAAGATCGGATGGCGATGAAATCGACGCTTGCTGGTTAGCCCTGATCAAAGCCTTTGAGGAGGAAAGTCCGGTCTGAGCACAGGATTTGTACTCACCACCAAGCCACTTCCATGCGCTGAGATCAAAGTGAACAGCCATCCACTTCAACCCACTCTGTCAGATTTGACCCAGCGAAGCATTTGTTCTGTTTGCAACCTTCTTTTCCCCACCCACCACTGCCTGGGGACGGACTGCTGGATCCTCCATGGCCTTCTGGATGAGTTTCAAGCACTGCGCATGGTTCTCGTGCTTGATGGTGCACATCTCTGGGTGAGGATACACCTTACCCAGAAATGTCTTGGGAATCGAGACAGAACCAGTGCCAGAATGTGCCACCATTGGCCTATATTGATTGACTTTGGTTGTACACTTCGGGGTATCCCCTCCATGAATCAACCAAGAGTAGAAATGCCATCTGTGACACCTGGTGCAATGAAAAAGAACTTTGGCTTCGGCTTCGACTGCTTCGCGACCGGGCGGGGAGAGTTAACGACCGGCGGATGTGGAACTCTCCCGTGAAGGTTCTCGTCCGCATACCTTTACATTGCACAAGTTAGGCAAGCTACGGATTTGGAGGTCCACTCGCACCATGTTTAAAAGAGAGCGCTCTGCTCTTTTGATGCGTATACAGATTCTTGTCAAATACACGTTGACTCGTCTTTATTCCATAATTACCCCGGAAATCCCCGGAAAATGATTGGCTAAAGGAACTAGAATTAGAACTTTCAATCACCTTCACGTCAAGCTGCAGTTTGTGCCTCCGTTATATGTTGCATTGAGTCTCTGGCCAAGTCGGCCCCCAACAATCCAAATCATTACAAATAGCCTCCAAGTTGGCACCTTGATCCGCGCGCGCATCGAGAATCTCCCTCCGCTGCCGAGCGAGGCGCGTAGTTGGCCGGCACCTTGACGCCCGCTTTGGCTGCGAGCTTGGTGGCGCCACGCTGGCCCAAGTACATGTGGCTCATCCCGGTGTGGGCGCCCTTGGTCCATGGATCCGTGGGCGCCTCTGGGTTCATGTCCAGCTTCCTGGGATGTCGAGAGTCGGGACCCCCCCAAGAAGACGTGGTGCGTGGGACAATATTCCTCAAGGAGGACAGATGAAAAGGACATCTGGGCTGGCTGGTGCCGACATGGCATGGGATGTCATCTGTTGAGATCTTTTGAGCATCTGTTTGGTTGGCCTGGGATCATTCCGACCTAAGGACGGAAATCCGAAAACGCCACTCACTTGGCCAACCCGTCCGGAACCTCCCAGCGCCCATGTGCTGCCCAAGCTTCACATAGCACAACTCATTGATCCATCCCATGAGGTTGCCTATCCGCTACTCATCGGGTCAGACCAAACCAAAACACCGGTTGAACCGTGAAGATGGAGATACACCATGAGACACCCAGTGCTTGTGAAGATGATTTCTTAAAGTTTATATAGGCCCTAGCCTTCAAAGACCACTTGAAACACGGTTGACCCGGTTTTGTCTAACATGATCCATGGGAATCCTTAGTATATATATCAAGCAATGCGTTTCTTTGGCTTAAGACCCTTCAAACGAAGTGCCTATTGGAATCCCAGGTGTTCGTTCGGGTCGGCCTTACAGGCACAGAGACGTCTCCACGCCTTGGGCATTGGCATAGCCAGCCCCCCTCGCTGCTGCCCATGGAGATGCCCATGATGTTGCCTCGGAGTGGCTGAAGCGAAGTGAAAAACCAATGAAAGAACATGAAGATCATGAAGACATATGAGGACAGATCTGACCAAGAGTGTATCTTGATGCCTTTTTTTTTGGACACTGACACTCTGGAAGAGATTCATGTTCGGAAAAACATGTCACCGCATTCATCACACCACCACATGGTATCACCACTATGTCACTATGGTGGCCACCAGGTGGCCCTTGCCACCCAACTTCTGCACGGCGGCCAAGGCAGTCACCTGCGGGCAGTCCGGGTCTGACTGGCAGCGGTTGACGGGTCAACTTCTTTGAAAAGGGGGCTATGAATGGACCAATGGGCTAAGGTTTGGGAGGGGTAACCCTTTAAAGCGCCCAAAACTTGTGGAGTTTCCACGGTTACCTCTTTCTACATCCTCCAAGCTGAATGGGATGGCACCCGAGGACTCCTCCAGGCCACTTCCTCTGGAGGTACCTGGAGTAGGGGGTTAGAAAGCTTCTGGTTTGTGATGCCGGTCGATTCTGAAAAGCTGGTAAGGCTGTTTGCCGCTGCTGTGGCTTGACGCATGGGATGAGCGCCTGTGAGCGTCTGGGCGGGCAAAACCAAAGATGCAAGGATCAGCATGAGGAAACCCTAGGGATCCAAGTACCTTCTCAGGTTAGGTGATTGAGGACACTGTTATGTAGGTTTGGGGGGTCCAAGTGTAGCGAAATAATGGGAAATATAGCTTCATTGACAACATCTGCACACTCGCTGGAATCATCATGGCAGTGGATGGCATGGCCCGAACGACGGCGTGGCCGTGGCGACCCGCGGCGTGCCTCGCCGTCGTTGATGACCTTCAGTGGTACGTCGCCAGCGACGTCCTTGGCGATGCGCTGAAAGATGTCCACCACCTTCTGCTTGTAGACCTGGGAGAGCGGCGCGGAGGGATTCGGGGCCCGAATCCATGGCATCATCGGATTTGGATGGTAGTGTATTTGTGGGGTGGCTGTGCAAATGTGAGGGCTTAGGGCTTTGTGGGCAAGTTTGAACATTTTGAACCCATCTTGCAAACATATGTGTGGCACAGCCATTGAAACCAAAATGGACCAAACCAACCACCCCACCCACTCCAATTCAACCACCATTCTCCCCATCCGCCACGGGCTGGGATGTTCCCTCCCACGGCCCGACCGTGTGGGGCCACGGGACGGCTGGAGGCACGTTGGGGAAGATGTCGCACCAGGTGGCCTCGTTGTTGGCGCCCAAGGTCCCCGTGGCACTGCCGCCCACGGCATCCACCTGGCGCGCGCGCGCTCGTGCGGAAGAGGACTGGCGCGGTGGAGGACTGGAGGTGTTGTGTGGCAGATCTGGAGTCCAACATTGAAGTGAGGATGTCAATTGAAAGTTAATTGTAGTTAGTTACTTCGCTTGGCAGCTGGTCCCCGAAGCTTATATTGTGTCCAGAAGGCTGCTTTGATGCTGTTTCATCCAACAATCGCAAAAGTGGAGAACAATATCTTCAGACATCTACATGAGGGTTCACCTTCCCATGCCTTCGCCCTGATACCCCATCTCTGGGGAGAGTTCGCCCCACCTTCGGCAACTTCTCCTTGGCGAGCTTCAAGGCAGCGGTCACGGCCTTAAAGTGGTAATCTGGATCCGGATTCGTGACCTCAGCAGGCCATGCGGCCGCATGCAGCCGCATGCAGCCGCATGCGGCCATGACCAGCTCCTGGTCCCACGCATAGGTTTCCCGATGCGAGGTATAACTAGCGGCAAACCCACCATAACCCACCGACCCACCCCCCGGGCATCTTTTTATGGGACCTCAGGAACAGCACCTTCAAGAGTTAAGAGTTGACCTCACTGCGATTCCCAACTGAAGAGAGAAGAAAACACACAAACCATCAAAAACACACCCAACCAATCAGCTGTGTTGACGCTCCTGGCCAGAAACAAATAAACAAACGAGAATATGCCATCCTCTGCCGCTGCACCTCAAATCCCCCACCACGGGGGTGGGGGGGGCATTGGTGCTTTCAGCTGAGTGGCATCCCACTCGGTCTCTTTGGAATAGACCACCTCTCTGGACCGCGCCACACTGCAGGGACCACACTTAGGGACCCACCGACCCGAAGGACCCGGCGGAAGTGCAAGTCATGTGCTGCACCCGATGGAGACCCGCCGCCCCGAACGAAGTCATGTGCTGCACCAGCGTGCTGCACCATGCTGTGCGGCACGTGTGCTATGTGTGAATTGAACTACGCAGCCGACGCGGCTTGGAATGTCCGGCTTCGACATGCTTGGAAGGTCCAGCAGCCAGGGATCGGCATGATCTGGTCGTGTTTTGAGATGGGGTGAGCCCGAGTGGTGAAGCACTTGTGCTAGCACGAGGAGATCAAGAAACGCTCATGGAACAATTAAACTCAAAGCATGAAAAGCAGCATCTTATGATCCAAGAGGGCCAAAAATGCCAAGCAAGACACGTACTAGCTTATAAGTTTCATGACGTGTGATATATACCGACGTGTCATATATGTTGGTCTTACCATGTCTTACCTGCAAATAGCAACTACAGCATCTCAAACCACTCACACCCTCACTGAACATCACTGAACCACAATGAATGCCCCCAAAACAGCCTCCCAACCAATTCCCACAAAGCTCTAGGGCTCCTGATGTCTGAATGCCTTCCTCTACGTCCCCATCCGAGCTCCCGTCCGTCACGGCTCCCGTCCCACCGGCGGCCGGGTCAGCGGCCTCTTCGTCCTTCACGGCCACGGTCTTGATGTCGCTCTTCCCCAAGTCGAAGGCCAAACCTCAGAGACCGGCCGAGTTTTCGGCCAAGCACAGACCGTCCGTGTCCGTCCCCGGTCCGTGACGAAGCAAAGGGACTGCAAGGGCGAAGGCCCCGCCAGTCGTGAGACCGAAGCCGAAAGGCTTTTTTTTTGGGGGGGAAGGGAACCTTTGGAGCAGCCCACAGGCATTTCCAGGGAAGACTCTGAAGACTCAAAAGCGAAGGCTAGCTCTTCTCATGTCAAAGGAACGGCAGCCGTTGGCGGATTTCCCACACACCTGGGGTGTGTCCTTGGCCTCTGGTAGTTCCTCAGCTGGATGGAGCGAGAAATCAACACCCAAGGGAACTAGATGTGCTGCTAGAACTGTGAATGTTTTGTCTTCGCCGGTTCCTTCATTCTTCCAGTTACGGGCGGGGTGGAATGACTATTTGATGATTATTAGTCATTAGATGTCATTAGGATTGTGTTTTGACATGTTCATGTCATAACTAGCAGCAGTCTTGCATGCCAGTTACCACGTGTAGCAGCACAACAGCTTTCGCATCGTTGTTCCTCTGCATGCACTATTCTTTAAATTGATCCTACCAGCACCACATTCCCACAGGAACAGTCAAAGGTTCAACGGCTTGAACGCAATGCGTACACGTACCCTGCATGTTGGAACTAGCAAATTGGATCAACTTCAGTAAGTCGTCCAAACAACTTGCACGCTGTCCTTATCTGTACCAAAACCCACAAGAAACAAAGGTACTGATTGGATCGTGATCTCACTTCTGCGGGCTGTCAGATTTCTGAAAGAAACATCCCACGCACACGACCGTCTTTCTCACATGTGTAGCATGCTTCGGCGTCAACAGTTTCTACGTCCCAGTGACCCTCACGACTCCAGCCGCCCTTTCTCGTCACTGTCCCACGCGTGCGGGTGCGACCCGGCCACTGCCTCAGACACGATCTTCACTTCGAAGGGGCTGTCGGGTGTGCCGCACACGTTGGGCATGGAAGTCACCTCAAAACTGTACTTTCCATCCACGGAGAAGTCCTGCGAAGCGATGGAAAGCAGGCGGAAGTCCAGCGAAGCGACGTCGGACGTCGCTTCGTGAAGTCCGAGGTGAACGACGTAGAAAGGTTGGCTGGTCAAACGATGTCAAAAGGTTGGCTGATTCTCAGGGAATGCTGGGGAACCAAAGGTTAAAAGGTCAAAAGAGATGAACAGGTCTGTCTGTGTACAGGCTTGTGGAATGCTGAGTTGAAATGATGTCATCTTCAAGGATATCGTCATGATTTGAATCATTGTGAATCTGTATGTGTGCATGTTTCAGGCCGCTTCACGTGTTTTTGTTTGGCAGGCTTCTTGCACCCTGTCCAGAGTTGTTTCCAGTTATGTGCAAGTACAGGCTGGTAGAGTCCATCCGGCTGCCTGATTGTCTTTTGAGGCCGCACTGAGATGTGCGGCCGGGCGAAGGTACTGTTGTCACAGGAGGTGTCGACACCTCCAAACCCTACTTGGGAATACTTGGGATACAAAACCATCTTGCTGAAGCTGGGATTTGGAGGATCACAGGTATTTTGCGGCAATTGCGGTCCATCGGAGGTCTCTCTCTCTCTCTCACTCTGGCCATGCGGCACAAATCTTACCATGTCCAAATTAGCCTAGCCTGGAAATGCCTGGAAGGTGGGCCTTTCCAGTGCCCAAGTCTTCAACTCACTGCAGAAAGCCGGGTGGCGGATGATTTTTCTCCATCAAATGAACCTTCTTCGACGGCCTCTTAGGACTCCAAGCCCCTTCAAGACCAACATCTGCTGAGAAACCACGGGACGAGACTTCGCTGAGTTCGCTGGGCTCCTTGGCCAGGGCTTCGCAGATTTTGGCCGGGCCACACAGCAGCAAGGACTTGGCACTGCGCTGCCAGATCATCTCTTGAATCAAAACTCCTGCGCAGAATGCCATTGGCTCCGTGGGATGTGTGCTGGGTGATCTGTCAATGACCAGTCGGCTCGTGCACCAGAACATCGCGTGGAACTGTCATCTTACTTCGAAGGGACCGGTGGCGCGAAGAAAGAAACACCAGTGATGACCCTAGACCCTAGGATTCAAACAACCATTGTTTAATGGTCTTTGCCAAAGAACCATTGTTTTACTAAGGATTTTTACACTACACCACCAGCTCAACCGTTCTTTTAATGGTCTTTGAAGGATAGGGTAGACATGTTCTCCGTGTTTGCTCGGGTGCCCACAGGGTCCACAGTGGAGATTTTCCAGGGCAAGCCTTGATTGCTCTGAAGAATGGATGGATGCATGTCATAGGAAACAAAACGATGTTCAATACATGTGCATAAGCCTGTCACTGGCTTGGGGTTATATAGTAGGAGTCCAAGTGCTACACGAATTTACAAGGGTACAAAAACCCCGCAAAGAAAGACTGCAGTTTCTGGTCTAGTCATGTCTATTCTATTCATCATAATCTCCAATCCTTGTGGTTAAAACATGTTTAAACTTCTGCTCCACCTCCAATGCCGTGCAGGTGTGCAACAGTGAACATCAGTCAACTCCAAAAACGCCGTGTAAAAGGCTTCCATGAAAAAACATACAGGAAATCTCTCCATGAACATGCCAGCACCCATGGATACGCATGGGCACCCGCACCCTTATTGGGGTTTGGTCAGCTCCAAGCGTTCCTGCCAAATAGATCGACGCGTCGATATCTTCGTGGCCCTCTGGAAACACCGGCAGCTTGTACCGAGCACATCCATCCTCGGGTGACGAAGGCCGAGAGGCCGGCGCGGGCCGAACTCGGCGTTTGGGGAAACGCGACGTCGCCCGTTTCCAAGACGAAGCACAGGAAGACATTCGGGGCCATGCTGCCATGTTGGGGGGCCATTCTCTACTTCTACTACTACTGCTGCTACGACTACTAAAACAGCTGGGTTAAGAGCCTAAGGTAGAGTCGGATAGACTTATAATATGGTGTAGAGCTGGTGCCAAACCAAAGTGAACACAAGCTTGCACAGGTATCTTGCTCCAGATTCAAGAAGCTGCCTGATTCTACTGAGAAACGCTTGTCTATATGCAGAGTCTTTTGTCCCACATGTTCACGCTCATGTGCGTTTATACACAGCAAATGTGAGACATGTCCTTCCACATGCCAAAGCATTAAAGCATCAAGTACACAAACCTTTCCCAAGACCTCCCTCTCTTGCACAAAAAGGAAGGCACACGTACACACCTATGTCTATGCAAGTTTAAGAACGTGTTGCATTATCTTTGCAAGGCCCTCGCTACTCAGAAATGGCGTTTCCGAAAGAGAATGTCAAACACCGCGCCTCAGCGACCAATTGTAAGACACAAAGCACATCTTTTGATATTATGTCAATTCTGACAAGGTGCCTTCTGTTTAGAGTTTAGAGTCGCCTAATTCAAGAACAAACAGACATTGAAACCTTTTCTCCATCTAAATGCACGCTCTTGAGGTGGAGTACGCCACTTCCTTTTAAATCGGCTACAACACCAGTCCGTAGCTCAAATTCCGAAACGACACCCTACCCTGCTCAACGACCTGACGACCAACAAACATCTGTCTTGATCTGCGACCAGGTTGCAGCCCTGGGCAGGGCCCATTCCAGGTATGTAAAGCTGCCCTTGAGGATTGTGCCCAGAATTCCATCCCACGCACCACTGGCCTGTGCCACAGCCTTCAAGTACCTGGACAGTCACACATAGTTACACATTGGCAGCGCCAATCAATCGATTATCGGATAATCGTTCTCTTCCAAGGGGTCTTGATCAGCTGGCTGGTACATCAGTACATCAGCATACCAACAACACTATGGTCAGAATGACATGCTCCATCAGCACAAGAGAGCATGGTCTGAAATCGGCCAGGGCGCTGGCGCTTGGCCAGGATCACCGGGGAGAAGTTGGGGTCTAAAGGTGCAGGCACCGCCTTGATTGGAACCGCTGGGTGCTGGGACGGAGCGGGGATGTGATCGATCCAAAGCATGCTTCGATCCACTTGGAGAAGGGTAGGAAGTTCCACTTTTCACTCGAACTACTTGGCCTTTGATAAGCCAAAGGCCAATCGAAACCTCACTGGAAGAGATTTGAGTCCAAATGTGTACACACATTGTGGTACGACATGCCAGCAAACAAGGTGGTATCAACTGTGATTTGGCCTGCCCCCTGAGATGGCTCAGGACTACCAGCCATGTGAACCTGCATACGGTCTTGGGGCATCTCTACTGGAGCCGTGGTCAGACTCAAAAGCCGCGGCCCCCTGCCCTTCAGGTTGAGGCTGTTTGAAACTTGACGTTTGATTTGACCCATACACCCACAGACTCCGCAAACCGGACATCCAAGCTGCTGGTCGCACCAGCAAGTGCTTCATCGCTCCCGGTGGCATCGTCATGGCTTCGCTGCAGCTTGGGTGGTGGCGGGGCGATGGACAAAAGGATATGCTGAAACGCTGAAGTCGAGGAGGTGGAGTCCATGCATGTCCACCATACAAGGGATCACCAATTGCAACATATTCATGCCCTAGACTACCTATTGGCTTCCATTAGGCACCCCCTTGCGTGGTTTAAGTCTAGGTACCCATAGTAATCCCCGGTTGTAGCTCCAAGTGCGGATTACGAACCCAAATGATTTTGGGTAGCCTGCCTCTAAGTAGTGTCTGATTTTATTGATGGTAGCCAACGTCGGTAGGTAGGCTTGGTGTAGGTGAAGGTGTGATACCTCAGATCCGAAAAGAAATCACCAACGCTTGTAGGGTTTCTAGGAGCTCTCAATGTCAGCTCCTGAAAAAGAGTGAGAAGATGTGAGAAGACAACACTAAAGGAACACCTCGACAACCTGAAATAAAATCTGGTGGGGCCAACCTCAAAATTGTTTCAATAAAATTGATAGAGTCCAGCCTCTGGTTTCTGAGGCCATCACTCTTTTCTAATTCAGTTCTACTACCAACTGAGGATCATGATGCCGGCTATGAGTCTATTTTATGATCGCCTCTGCCACCACTTGCCGGTTTACCACGCACCTCGGAGATTAAGTAGTATGGGAAGAGCAGGCCGCATGGCCAATATTGCCTCAGTGAGCAATGGACTGGGCATGGGGAGGCTCTCGCTGCCCCTCCCGCTCTCTCTCTCTCTCTCTGTCTCTCACCTTGGACTCGGACTCAGACTGGCATGGTCGGATTCGCCATGGTCGGGCGATTCGTAACATCCAACCGTCATGACGGTGCATATTTCTTGGGTCTATCCTAATGCCTGTAACAGCGGATGATGGTTACAGTATGTTACAGTAGTACAGGCCTTATTCAAAAAAAAAGAGTGATTTGCTTGTTTACGGGTCCTTTTACGGATAAGAACGGAGAAACCCAACATACTTCAACTACCTCACCCCTGTCCTAAGGACTCGTTCCTCGTAACCGGCTTCACACGTCCGAAGCCCACATCACATGGCCTAAAAGCTTGCCTCAGTCGATGGCTTTCGGTTGATTTATGACCGTTCATCTGTTCTTCCCACGGGTTGATCCGTCAAGCCTTAAGCGCCAAGCAACACATGCCTTCGGGGCCATGGTCTCCAAGTATTCACACCAAACCTCTAGCCTACTAGCCTCACTCCCCCAGATTCCACAGGTCAACAACCACGACCTTCGCAGCATCGTCCCGGTCAACTGCGAGCGTCTGGTCCGTGCACACAAGGTAGAGGATGCAGCCCGCGCGGAAGAGGAAGGCGCCCACGCAGGCAGTCACCACGGCCAAGACGCGCGAGACACCTGGCAGGTCGAGCCGAGCTTTCTGCGCAGTGGATGATGGATTACAGTGGTTTCAGAGGCTCGATGGCACGTCTGGGCACCCAAGTTCGGTGGTTTATATGGACCCCCCCATTCAGTAGTAAACATCTTCGGGTGCCAGTGCCATCTACTCTGAAACCACTGTAGAGAAACCTCCAAAACATATTGAAAAAAAACCGTTCAAAACCCACTGGGCGCCAGGGGATCTCCCTCTAAAAATCCACCAGTCACGGGCAGCATTGAGTGAGGGAAGTAGGTCGGTGGGTCTAGCGGGAAATCATGGAATATCCAATGAATTCTTCAAGGCCATTGGAGGTCCACCACCCCGACTCACCTCGAAGGCGTGGATCCATGGACGCGTTCTTGGGAAGAACCCACTCTGGGTCCTCTTGCTGCTCGCCAGACCTCCACAACCTGTTGGTGCCCCAGGGGTTTCCCTATGGTCGGACACGGGCCACCCGCCTTTTACCACGCTCGAGACGCGGCGGCCAGTAATGCTCCGAGCCGCTTCCGAGCACGGACTCCACCTTGGGCACCGTGGTGGCACTCGAGCCGCTGCTGAAGGAGCCGGTCTCGCTCCTGCAACGGTGGAAAGCAAGAAAAGGGAAGCACCTGGTGGGTGCAAGCTGGTGTGAGAGCAGGGTGGTTGGTGATGCGCATACTTGGGATATACAAATCCATAGTAGGAACTTGGCGGGATGAGTGAAACACCCGGCGGTCTGGCACCGCTATAGGACGTCGGACGAAGCATGGAGAAGCCGGAAACCACGGACGAGACACATGAGAAACATGGTCAATCATTGCCCTCCGCAAGGAAACCCGCGTGAGCCTTTTCCCGGTTCAGAACAACTCCCGACAAGCCCCACTTTTCCAAAGACCCAAGACTCCTGCTGCAACGGGCACTCGCCTGCATGCCGCTGTGTTTCGCGGGCGCTGTGGCACTTCTCAACTGAGCAGCGTTCAAAACCCCGTATCACAACCTTAGACCCTAACTGGCCCCAACTGCAGTCAACCAAATTGCGGACAGCTTAATGGAAAACACATGACGTCTGTGACTTATTTGCGTTCGCTTCGACCAGGGGGTGGGGCCGTGTCCTTCGACCCAGCTCCAAAAGAAAGAGATAAAGGACGTACCACGCAGAAGTTCGTCCTCGGACGTCGGACGTCGGACATCGGGCGGGTCCGGGCGGGTCCGGGCTGTACAAGCTAGAGCCAGGCCGGCAGCTGAATTAGGACAACGTTGGCTGCAACTGGGCAGCTTGGAACAGGTGAATTAAGGGCCAGGAAATCGGCCATGAAAACGAAATCAGCTCTGAGCACCTGATTCAGGAGTGCAGGTTGGTTGAGTCTCACACGGCCAACTCATTTCTTCAGCAATATTTTGGGCCAACTCAGGTCCTTAAAATCCACGACCAGGTTCAACTGATCTGAGTTCTTCAACTTGACCGGTGACTCAACCAAACTAACCAAGCTCACGGACAAATATGATACAGCCCTCAGACATGCTTCAGGCACACAACCCTGCCTGGCCTGCAGCGGCGACGCCGGGGGGAAAAACGCGGCCGGCATGGTGTTCGGTTCCCGAAATGAGTTCGGAATAGTTTTCTGTGGTTTCGTGAGGGATTCGATTTTGGCGGGAAGGAACTTGCACGGAAAGAAATCATGCAGGATTGGGAAGAATGGCAAAATGAAATGAACAAGGACACGAGGGGAATATTGCGGATATTGCGGCACAGTTCCATGGGAACGATGGTTTTCGCTACGAAAGCTATATAAAGAAAAATGAATAGAGCAATGAACAAATGATGTGGAATTGTGCCAGAAAATTCACAGGACCACCCTGTTAACGACATGCGCTGTGTTTTGAAATCTTGCTTGGGCCTAATTCACATCCCTCTGTCTCCCGCAGCTCCGCTGCAGCAGTCTCCACTCATCCCGGTGTTTCTCCCAAAACTTGTGCAACCATCTTCAATGCACCGGCAGCACGCAAACAGTTCATTTCATTCTTGCTATTGACATAATAATATCTATATATTCGTCATTAAGCATCATCTGGATTCCAAGGCATCTCAGATCTCCAAAAAAGCGCAAAGTAAAACGCACAACATTGGACTGCTGTAAAAACGGGTCAGCTTGGAAAACCACGATTCAAGAGCCATGCAAACAAATTGAGATTATCAAACAATGCACAATAATTGTCAGGTAGATGGCACTGACAAAAGCCTTTAATTTTTTACTTTTACCTTCGGATGGTCCAGAAAAAATGTGTGAGGCAGGAATGGCCCCTCACTGTTCCAATTCCCCTCGGACCGACAAGGTATGTAGAGTTGACTGAGTTGGGTATGGAAGGGGAAGAGGATCCACTACACCACACCGAACAACCCGATCCTTTAAGGAACATGATGGAGAGTGTTGGAAAACTGTCATGATGTTCAGTTCTTGCGGATAGATCCACCCAAAGCCGGTATGTCATCAGAACTGCAGCAGGCTGGGAATCCAGGCTTGGAGCCTTGCTCAATCCTCTAAACCAGCCAGGCTCCTGTCGCGCTTGAATGATCACATCACATCCAGATGTGGGCATTTATATGGCTCTACGTGGCTCTATAACACCCCAGAAAACATCAGAAAACATCCAAACCTAAGGGTCAAAGGAAAGGTACGTAGACTCAAGGCGGTGCCGCTGGTTCGTTCCCATGACGTGGAATCCATGGGATCGATGCCATCAACGGAAGTGGTTTCAGAACTCAAGGGGATGAATGAATACTAGCGCGAATACTAGCGCTACCAAATGCCACAAGAGCATGCTTGCGATGCTTGGAAGATCCTGGAACTCAAAGCAACGGGTTCTATTAGCTAAGTAGTTATTACTTCACGCCACCAACTCACCAAATCCAGCACTAGCTCCATCTAAGAGCCTATCGGCACCATCCGCCGCTTCCACCGGGACCACGTGCCTGGAGACCTTCTGCTCGAGGTTGTATTGGTCCATTGCTTCACCTTGGGGCTTCCCCGGAGGGCGTCCTTCCTCTACCAAGGCGCCAATAGATAAAGCCTGTACATGCTGTCCTCCACCTCTTAACTAAAGCTCGGGTACTTCTCCATTCGGGCGACCCGTCCTCTACCAAAGGGAGGGTCAAGGGGTTCCACCCACTTCCAATGAGCCGGGGTCTCATGAGGTGAAAATCTTTGGGAGCAAACTCCAGTGGCCATCTGATGCGCGTGCTGTCAAGCACCTCTACCATCCTCTACCATCCTCTACCCAACGTCAGGCTCATCCCCATCTCCAGTTCTGCTTCCCAAGAACGGCCCACCGCCATTATCATCGAGCTGTCATCTCTCTTACAGGAACCACTGTGGACCTGACCCATCTGAGTCTTCCTGAACGAAATTTCTCAACGATTTTGGGGCCGCCCTCTGTTTCTTTCCGGTGATCAGAAAAGGATGGAAAAGGAGTTCTGGAGCCATGTTACCGTGATGAGGATCTCCAAGTGATCTCCAACTTACGAAAATCCTTGTCCCCAAAGTGGAACTCTCTCTCCTGGAACACTCTTCAGATACTTTCAGTCAACAAGTTCCAGTAGGAAATCAAAAAGTCACCTCAGCAGACCAAGTCGCTCAGCTCCTCGTTCTTCCGCCGCAGGCTTTGGAGCTCTGTGGCCTGCATGTCCACCTCACAAGCGATCTTTGGTATTCCAACTGTGCCACGCCCAGCTGAGCTGCCCTGCTGAAATAATAGAAGTGGGAAGTCCCAAAACCAGCACACATGGTTTTTCCATGTTTTTCACCTAATTACATCGTGGTTTCCAGAGCCTTCGAGGTGATGCGATTTCACCCTGGACCTGCCGCGTTCGACCGGGTTTCCCAGCTACCAGCACCTGAAAGCAGGACTCCCACGCTTATACCAGGGTGTTTTGCGAGCTCTTCGACTGACCTCATCAGTTTCCACCCTGCAGCCACACATCATATAGATTCATATAGAACAGTATAGAACAGTTAACATCGAACGCAAGTAAGCAATCCCGACACTCCATGTATGCCATATATGCCTACATTGACCCCTCAAGCCACCCCAATTGTATATAGGCATATATGGCAGTTCCATGGAGTGTCTGGGACTTAACATCGCTGGCCTCTCGGTAGTGCTATGGAGCCAGGATGGGAGCCAACCGGACTCTCAAACGCATTGCATTCTTCGGCTAGTCACCGTGGCTTTCACAAACACGCCGCACGCGTCTTGCGGTTTCGCACGAGTGGCTGCGAGTGGTGGCATGGTACCGTCTGTTAGGCACTGAAAGGTGTTCCATTATAGTGGACCCCATGGCATCATACCTTGCACAGAAGTTGTTTTTTTTAATAGGGGGGGCAGTCGCCATCTTCACCCCATGGGTCTTCAGTCCGGAAGAGATGTCCCCAAGTGCCCGCGCTCGGCGCATGAGCACCGTGATACGGCTTTCGCTGGACTCCTGGAAGGCCCAAGAGGATGTCTTTCGTCATTTGTCCCAAAATCTCCCAGGTCCCCAGCTCCAAGGCCAAAGTGTGCAACTGTCGTCTGAAAACGAAGGTTTCAGCTGAGTTTGGAGCAGGAATCCGGAGTGGATTAGTGGATTAGTGGAGCTCACCCTCTGGTCTGGAAATGTCTGGAATACGTCTTTCCGAACTGGATATGTCTGGGGTGGCCATGTTCGATCCATTGGAGGGAATCATGTGGAGGACTCGGACTCACCTGAGACAGGAGAGACCTGGAAAAAGGCGGTCAGAGACTTGGCGGTCAGTATACTTCATGGTGGTGGCTGTCATAGAAGATCATAGGAACAGTCACCATGACAGTCACCATAGAACAGAATACTTAGTGACAGTCATCATAAGATCATGGTGACTTCACTCCTCCAAAATGTTTAAAAGTTCCCTTGAGCGTTAAGCAACAGGACCAATCCGTGGAGCTGAATGGTGCTTCGACGACTTCAGCTGTTCAACAAGCATGCTGCTGCACCAGCATAGAGTCCATATATATGAGTCCATACTAAACTTACTAAACCATATACTGAGGTCTTCAGTCCACATATAGAGTCCATCTGACTGGCCTGATTGGTGGTCAAAACGCCTGTTTTCAACACCTCAGGATCCAGCCCAAACCCCGCGCGCACCTCGATGGGGCTCCAGCGAAACTCGTCGCTGGAGTCGGACGGCACGGGGAGCCTGTTTCGGCATTGAACATGTGCGAAGTCCTATATATGGCATTGTAAAGGGTGTATACGGGTGAAAGATGTGAAAGGTGAGTGAGTAGCTTTTTGGGATCTTTTTGGGGCAAGTCACGAGTTGAGGAAGTTCGGGCAATGTCAATCCGTCCCAAGGTGCCGTTTTCATCCGCACTCCCCAGTGGTCCCAGTGAAAGCAAGCTGCACGATATATCCCCTGCGCTCGCTGTCTACCCAGCTAGCTTTGGTCTGAAAAATTGGGATCAAACCTGGCAACCCCCAAGCTGGGGTGCAAAGAAATTCCCTATGAACAATATACATATGTGAAAAGGTGACTCACCGGAAATAGCTGCACTTTGCCACTTTGCACGTGTCACCTGCTTAAATTCGCTGTCACCCGTTGCCTGACACCTGCTGGGGGGGGACCCAACTTACCCGACCTTTCCACTGCACCCGCCTCCTTAAGCCCGTTCCACCCAGGCACGCGTCGGACATGCGGGGCCCGCGGGTCGGCCCGCGCTCGGCGAAGGGCCCGCGGGGCTCGCGGCGCTGGGACCTGCGACACTGGGCGGGCTCGCGTCGCGTTCCGGTCAGAGGGCCGACGGTGAGGTTCCGGTGGCTCCCCTCGGTTCAACCGTCTGAACAGCGTCGCATCTGTTCCCATAAATGCCACTCACTTGCAGTCGGTTCAAAGGTCCGGACGGGGTCGAATCACCAAACAAACGCAAACAACATCAAATCAACTGACGAACATCAACTTCCCATGCCATGCCATGTGCCAGAGAGGGGCGTTCTTTTTCAAAGCTAGCCTGGATACCTTCCTTTTCCCATGTCCTCTTGATATCTCTTGATCAGTGGTATAGATGGAAGATACTACGTATGGACGATCTATATAACCTCTCAAAAGCAGCCACAACCCCACATCTCCATCTGCGTGCCTCGCTTGCGTCGCTGGCGGATGGAGGACTTCCTCCAATGGGTCCCCCCGAACCGTCCGTAGGTGTCAGGACGATGATCTCCAGTGACGAAGCATCCTGAGATCTCGGTGAATCCGCGAGAGCCCGGTGCAAATGGCTGTGGGCCATGGCGGGTACCTGGCGTACCTAAACACCACTGACCATGAACAGAATGGAGGACCTATAGGAGGTCAACCGAATCCCCTGGTTTGGACGGCAAATCAACGGCGGAAGGGCTTGGTAGCTCCCAAGGTCGGGGACCGCGTCTTTGAGGGACACCTCCAGTTTCTTGAAGGCGTTTTGAAGCAAAATTGGACTCCCTGGATGGTGAGAAATGTCTTGCAGAATTCAAGGGGGATCACTTGCAGGCTGTGTGGTCATGCATTTGTGCAAGTTTAAGGGATGGAGGCCGGCTTCCCAAATCATGGTGCTCTCCTGGTTCTCTCATGATCTAGGGGTCGTAATTCTTTACACCATTTGAACTAACTGATGTCAGGCCTGCTTAAATCCAGTATGGCACTGACCCTCCGAACCTTAGCAAAGGCACTGTGCCCGCTTTCCCGGCTTAACCAAAGCCGCACATTTCACCCCCCTCACCTGCAAAAAGTGACGAGATGCATCCTGAAGCATCTGCACTGCTCTGATCATACTCCTCCCAATGGTCTCCCAGGGGGCCTCGAACATCTCCAGCCCCATGGGTGTCAAGAAGACCTTTCCTCAGCCAGGAGGGTCTCCGAAGCTGACTAGGGGCGCCGGTGCGTCTGGGGCCGTCAGGACTCATCTTTTCGGAGCATCTGTGGGAAGAAACGCCTTGGTCGCTTTGGGGGCAATAGGTTCTTCCTGCAGAATTTCTAGTAGAACAACTCCTACACAAGGGATGCTGGTGGAATCAATGGTTGCACCGTAGAACCTGAATAAGCCAAACGAACCAAAGGCCCAAAGAAGAGACGACCAGTCGGTGCATTCGGAAGTGGACCTGCAAGGTTGCTCACCCGGTTGACTCACAGCCTCCGCAAAGCCTCGGAGTTAGGGATCTGATGATCTACTTGTAGGCATATGATGCCATGTCTCTGCGGCAGCCACCAGATATATGAGGTCACTTACGAGGTCCTGTTTGAGTGCTACATCTCTCTGCTTGGGGGGGTCCAACTGGCTGCTGGCCCACCCATCTCCCCCGCTGTTTCAGCGACGAGGTGTATCTGCAACGCAACGCGAGTCTCTGCGCTGGTGGGACTCTGCTGCATATCTCAGTGCCCCATAGTACTGCACAGTGAGGAGCAGCTCTGCGAGTTTCCTCAAAGCTCAGCCGCTGGGCGTGGAGCCGAGCGGCTAACATGCACCCTCATGAGGACTACCCCTAGAAGTCCAAAGACCTCTATGAGACATTCCTGAACTCGGGTCACCTAAAAGACCGTTTAATATTGTCTTGGACTTCTGGGGGGCCGACTCTAGCGATTGATGTCTAGGACTAGTCGTTGCGGAGGGCGAAATCTGGAAGGTGCAGGAATGAATTCTGCCATTCAACCCCTCACTAGTTTCCAGCCAAATATCCACCTAGAGTATGTGTATGATTCAGACCAACAGGCTGCATCAAGATAAATGATTGCGTTCATCCATTGAATATTAACTAGATATCCTCCTAGTGAAAATGCCCATCATATCCTTCTATGTATAATATTCCGACAAGCCAAAACCTAATAAGCGACTATGTATGCAATTAAGTTTTGGAGGTCAGCAACTTGCATGCAATGTTCAACTTCAATGTTGTTCTTTCTCTCGCTCTCGCGCGCGCGCGCGTGCGCCGCGCGCTCTCTCTCTCTCTCTCTCTCTCTCTGCTCTCTCTGAAGCTAATATGGACTCTATAACCCTCACAAGGTGCTTGGACCGAAAGCGACCCTAAAAACCTGCCTCCAACACCATCTCCAAGCAATTCCACGCACCTTCTCAACAAATCTACGCCCGCCCCAGGAGCAACGAGCCGAGCAGCTGCACGAAGGGCTCCGAGGGCTCATGGTGCCCCAGAATGGCCACGGAGGCATAAACCACACCCACCTGGTGGTCGCCTTGGCTGTTGTGCTCAGTTTTTGGTCCGCGACATCTGGAAGGCACACCCGAACATCCCACCGTCGTTCCGTTCTTTTGCCCGAAAGATGGTCACAGTTTTCAGGCAGAATGGGAGAACCGCATAGAAAAGCAATCAAGGGGCGTTGAAATATAAATAAACATTGATCTCGATATATATATATATATATATATCCATAGGTTCTATACCAGCAAAACTGGCGTTTGTTCAGGGTTTTTGGGCTCTAAAATGGTCTGGTGGGTCTGGTCTGGTGACTGGTGACCTGTTGGATCATGTTAGAGGCTCAAACCTTTGGTGTGGCAAGCAAATGTTCCAGTCTTTATCACCCTTTTACTGCAGGAAAACAGATGAATCTACCTCAAGAAACCTTGGAATCCACTCCTCCATGTTGATATTGTTTTTCTTGTTGGCTTTCGAGGGATCAAAGGAGCTTGGTGACCATCCCTATCTCCCTATCCCGAGCCAGAGCTCCGGCTCGGTCTTCCCGTGGGTTGGAGCAGAGATCCTCCATGATCAGCGGTCGCCAGGAATGGAGCTCCTGGCGACCGATTGGAGAGATACTGGTATGGATCGTTCCTGCCACCGAGGATGGGGCCCGGGGGAGGTCACCGGACCTCAGGATTTGAGTCTTGGTCACCTAGAATCAAGCTGTTGTATGGATGGATGTCCTTTCAATCATTGGATCGGGATCGAAGTTGTGCGAATAGGCATGAGACCCGGACTTCCGGTCCTTCTCCAATTTCTGCAGCATCTCCGCCTGCAAGGAAAACAACACGCAATGCCGACAGAGACGTTGCTCGATTCCATGCACCTCAGCCCTTGGTCCGCGATCCGTGAGGTGCAAGTAGCCATTCACAAACCTCAGCTGGTACGTGACCGGCGTAACCTCTCAGCAACGCAGGGAGGTTACGAAGTAAGAAGTCAGAATTCAGCCGGTGGGTGAGCTGATTGGGGTCGATCCTATGGTTTGGCGCGTTGATGCGCGTTGTGTGAGATTGGACCGTGGGTCAAAGCCGGGGAAACCTTCAGCTTGAGAATCGCACGACTATTGGAACTGGCATACTTACCTACATTGGGGTGGTTTCAGGGGTCAATGTAGGTAAATATGCCAGTCCCATCAAGTGTCCGGGATCTTTTCTGATTGTCCTCTTGGTGTTCTCGTGTCTTCCAGCTCGGGGGTTGGAAGGTCGGCCTCCTTCACCCGACTCGGCTGATCCCGCAGCGTTTCAGCCGGGGAACCTGGCGCTTGAGGCGCGAACATGAATGGAGTGGACTCCGAGATTTTAGGTCAACCTACCCGGCCACCTAGGGCTTTGGGTGCCATGATTCACGGCCATTGGGTAACATGAAACTACATGGTGCACGACCCCCGTGGCGTTTCGTGAGGACCGTCTAATTGAACATGCGCACGGCGCAGTAGCGCCTCTATCATTTTCAAAGACGCAACTGCAAATTCCACGTTTTGCAAGAATCCAAAAAGATTTTTTTTTTGCACTCCCCGGCTCTGCTTAGCGACTTTGCACAGCTCGTTCATTATGTTGGCCTCACCGACGTCATTATGTTGGCCCCACCCCCCCACCCCCCACCCCAACAATTTGCAGCTCTGACCGTCAGCAACTGTCCATGTCGTATGTGTTGTTGTTGCAAGTAAGCAAGTTTACAGACATCAGAGAACTTCCAATCCATACCCAACGTAGCATCAACTTGGTGAATGGCAAAAACGTGGAAATTCTCCACGCAAGGGTACAATTTAGAGTGCAGCATAGCGAACATTTGGTGACTTCAATTCACATGCGAGGAGCTAGCATCATGTTATGTGCAGTCTGAGATATATGTTATTGTTGTGCAATGCATGCAGTCTGAGATATGTATTATTGTTGTGCAATGCAACGAAGACCTGGAGCTGGGATGCAAAAAAGCGTCGAAAAAGTACTGTAAAAATCGCAAGAAAAACACACGGCCTACCGGGGGTCGTAGTCCAACTACATGTGCAGGAAGTCTGTGAGAAACAAGACATGAGACACATGAGAGTTGGACCACAAGTGTACCTTCCGAACCCTCGCTTTTCGATACATATCAATCCTTGGATTCCGTTGGTTCCTCTGCTCCTGGTTTCTCTGCCCAGCAGCTGGACGCCTGGCAACTTGCTCAAAAGATCTTCCAACATGTTGAGACCGCCGTCCCCTGAGCGCCACGAGCCCCGAACGAAAAAAAACGCCCGGGAAGACCTGCCGTGCCTGCCTTGGTCCCACAAGTGGCATGGATTGTGGGGCGGACGCCATGGGAGCCGCTATGAGCGATGGCAAGTTGTAATGTATATATAGCCTCTTGATTAAGAACCTGAATAACCTTCCCCGTTTGAAATAAACAACCTCTTCATATGGGTGCTGGGTGGGGTATTCATCAAGAGTCTACATAGTAACTGCCTCGGTCTGTACATCGAAGAGGAGCCTCCAGGTCCGAGTTCGACACCCCCTGTCTCTCAAAAGCCATCCCGCCATCCTCACAACCACCCATTCACGGCGTTCATTGAGGTACCATTAATCTTTTTGCATTGACCCACTGTGAGTGGGAGGGGCATAGCCAGTAACGAATATACTACCTGGGCAACTTATGGCAAGAAACCAACCAAACAGAATGGCCAAACGAATCAATCTTATTCAATCTTCATTCGTGGCCCTTCCTCGAAACTCCACTCGTCCTCCCTGAGCTATCTGAATCAATTTGTGGCGCCAGCTCAAGACAGCGGTCACAGGCACTTCTTTCTCGTAGCCCTCTCCTTCAGAGGTTGCCACAAGGACGGACTTCATCCTTCATGGGATAGGACAGGCCCAGTCGTAGACTCTGGATGACATGTTACCATCCAAATGAAGACGTGATTTGGCTTTCCTTATTACATCTTCCTTGAGGCCAGGGGGGAGGAGGTCGAAAGCTAGCCGAATCGCACCGGATGTACTAGTCACATAGTCGGCAAAGCATGTAGTGAGTACATGTTCTGGGAGGAAGGTTGCTATGTACATACTTTGTGCTAAAGAATGTAAATGTGACATCGCTGACTGGGACTGGGAAGGGTACATTGGAACAACCCGGGTGCACTTGTTGGCAGGCACGAAGATGCGTGATCGGCAAATCTGGGGGGGTAAATTTACCCTCCGCTTTTGTATGCCTTGAGGGGTAAGCATTTCTGACATCATACGGACTGTACATACACTAGGGCGTCCGTAGTGTAGGAGAAGCACGGGTAAAAGGTATATGGAATAGAGTGTCTTGAGGAAATAGCCGGCTTATGGTTATTGCAAATCTGGGGGGTAAATTTACCACCCGCTTATGTATGCCTTGTGCCGGAAAGAGGAGTAAGCATTTCTGGCATCACAAGGACTGTGCAAACACTAGGGCGTCCGTAGTGTAGGATAAGCACTGGTAAAAGGTATAAGGAGCAGAGCGTCTTGAGGAAATAGCCGGCTTATGGTTATGGCAAATCTGGGGGGGTAAATTTACCACCGCTTATGTATGCCTTGAGCCGGAACGAGGGGTAAGCATCACAAGGACTGTGCATACACTAGGGCGTCCGTAGTGTAGGATAAGCACTGGTAAAAAGGATGTAAAAGGTATCAGGAATAGAGTGTCTTGAGGAAATAGCCTGCGTATGGTTATAGCAAGCCTTGGGAGTAAATTTACCACCCGCTTATGCATGCACTAGGTTAGAAATAGGGTAAACAACTTGTAAGGGTGAAGTACAAGTCCTATGCAGCAAGCAGCAGCCAGCAGCAGAAGCAGCCGCCTGCAGCCAGCAGCCAGCAGCAACCGCCAAGCAGCCAGCCAGCAGCACCACGCAGCAGCAGCGCAGCACCAAGCCGCAGCAGCAGCAGCAGCAGCACCACCGGCAGCAAGCAGCAAGCAGCAAGCAGCAGCAGCAGCGGCGTCGTCAGCAACAGCAGCAGCAGCACCAAGCCGCAACAAGTAGCAAAGCATGAACTACCTCAAATGATCTCAAATATACACGCAACTCACTATCATTATACCTATCAGTTTGTTAACTTCTGCATTGAATGAGCCACTCGAACCAGCAAAACGACGCCAACCCTGGACGGAGGCTGAAGGAACGACGTAGCATGGAGGTGAAATGGAGCATGCTCACCGTAGGACATGCCTTGACCAAGGATTGTAGATGCAAACAAATGCACAAACATATGCACACCTTGCCGCTGTCTGAACACCAGCAGAGCTATCACGCAATTCATTCAGTGGAATGGTGGTATGCACCACAACAATAAGCGAAGCGGCGCAGCTGGGAGTTGAACCGCGGGGGGGGGGTTAGCTTGATATATCAATCTTTAAGGCACGCAGCCCCTCCCACCACAACATTGCTAAAGCAAAGAAGAACTCAGCTAGCATGCTAGCTTTCGTGATTACCATCAAAGGTCTGAATTCATGAAATAATATCAAAGGCTACAGTGATGAGGTCCATCTTGAGCGTCAAAGCGCTGAGTCTGCTCCTCCTCACCACCGGTGCACAGATTTCGTTGCATCAAATCGCTCTACCAAGTGAAAGCGCGGCAAGGAGAAAGCTCAGGAACCAGGGCCGACGCATTCGTGCCGCATCGTCGATAGAGGCCGATGCATTCGAGCCCGTCCACCAATTCCACTGTTCCAAAGTCCACTCCCAATTGGCTTCGTTGCTTGCAAGAGGAAGAGGTGTGTGACCGAAACCCTGAAGCTTGCAATGCCGAGCGCTGACGTTGTTGGCCCCACAATTGGTCTTGTCAGTGCATGTGACAATGCCTGAGCTGTAAGACTGCTGCGCCTCCCCTAGGCACTGTAGCCTCGTGGTATAAGAGCTCTTCGTGGGGGCGCAGTCGCCAAAGAACTCATGGTTGAGATCGGATCGCCAAAGGCAACCAATACCACCAAAGGCATCGAAGTCAGTGGCGGTCGTTGGATCGCAGGAGATTGCAAAAAATAGGTAACAACCTGGCTATAGCCAGAGCAAAAGGTCCTATTCTCCCGGATGTTCAGCTGGAAGCTGCCGCGGATGATTGCCATCACTTCCTTGATGAAGGATTTGTCGTCGATCCTCTCATTGTTTGCATGGCAGCAATAACCCGAATACCAACTTCGGTTTGAGTCAGCGTCAGCAGTCCAGCCCTGCGGGAAAACGGATACCCAACCCAATTTGGCCGTATTTCTTTGATACTCCCCATGGTTCCAAAAGTGGTCGATAGGATAGCCGTATGCGTGCAGCATCACGATGAGCCCCTGCTGCTGTATGGATGTGTCAGGGTTATCGATATAGATCTTGTACATGCGCTTCAACGAACCAACCATGACATTGTGCTCGGTCAAGCCGGACGCCAGTGGCTCCAAGCGCCGCCCCTGGGGCAGGGGGAAAGACCTCCGAGGACATGGAAGTACGTCCGCGCCACCCGAGGAGCGATCCAACCCTTCGGCAACTCCTTGAAGAGACTCTCCGATGAGTTCAAGAGGGGGAAGCCCTGGGCCCCTGCGCAAGGGCAGAAACCGCCCGCGTGGTACAGCAACAACCCGAACATCGCGGGTCCAGGCCATGGTGCCATCCACTGGATCCAAGCTGAATGGGCGAACCGCAAAAACACCCACCTGACCAGCCAAATGGCCGCGGCCAATGATGTCGGTTTGGTACCACATGTCTATTGCACCCTATTGATCATTGTACACGGCCCAAGGTGCATCACCATAGCAACATCAGTAACATCAGCAAGTATTTACCCCACATATTCACAGCCAAGTTTCTTTCAGCATTTGCTGCGTTGTCCAAGAGGAACTGCGCTGCTGCGGGATGCGCTGCTAGCTGTGCGCGTGCGCCTACCGTCTCGTGATACTTGTAATCTTGCACCTGACGAACCTGAGGAAGGGCCACGCAGTGCTCCAGAGCAGCACGCCCACGAAGAAAGGGAACCACATGGAGCGCCTTTCAGAAACCCTACTAGATCATAGATCTACCATGAACCAATGCCTTCTGGCAGCACCCCCATCGAGTTCCAAGCTTGGCAGCCTACCGCCACCCGGGTGATGGACGAACCAGGCGTGCAGAACGGAAGTGGATCTCGAAAGGGGACCGTGCCCCGGACCGTGTGCCCGGAGATGAAACCGACAAGGAGACGGGGAGGGAAAGGATGGGAACGAGCAGCAGTTCAATTGAACCCCTGGTCTCTCCCGAAAACGGAAACGAACCAACCAACCCTTGATAACGCCCGTGCCGATCTGCAAACGTCCGCTTCAAACAAGGATAACAAAAACACCCTGAGCTTTCAGGAGTGTAGACTCCCACAAGCAACATGGCGCCCGATCAACCCATCACTAGTTTCTATTCCAACATGAACCCTCCAAGCAATAGCTCTAGTCACTCCGAGCTCGGCCCAGCTGCCCAGCTCTGCAGTGCCCAAGCAACAATTTGAGTGCTTGACAGGTACTCAGCTCCATGGAGGAGCGAAGGCACCACAAAGAGGGCCTTGGATGGAGCATCGGACCTCCCAGACCGAGCCCTCTCCATCTCACCCAAACATCACTTCCCACGGGCTCCCCAGGCCGGGCCCCACCCATCATCACTGACTGCCTTCACCAGCTTCACTCATCTTCATCATCATCATCATCATCATCATCATCATCCTCATCCTCATCCTCATCCTCATCATCATCATCACCATCATCTCTCAGCTTTTGTCACCAGTCGATGCCCCAGCTCATCCCAGCTCTGTCTCCCAGGTGCCCGGTGGTTCTCCTTCTTCTGCATCTCGCTTGCAGGCTCTCCGCTCCGTAGCATCAACCGCCGTCCCATGCTCCGAACGTCTCCGCGGTCGGAGCCATTCGGAAGAGGGAGAGGCGTGGCTTGGATCCTCCTCGGCGCGCTTTTGGGCTCGGGGCAAAGGTTGGTTGGAGATCTTTAGCGGAACAAACATGAGGTCAATGAAGCCTTTTCGAAAGATATATATCCTCATTGATCCACTGAGATTATATACTGATGCTGGTCCTCATCCAGTGTTGCCAAGCATCTTGCAAATGAATCGCCCCACGTGGCTACCTTGAGTCGTGAGCCACCCGGTGGTTTCATCAAAAGCATAACGGCCTCGGGCATCTCCAAGTGCCCACGGGCCCTCGCGCTTGAGGATCAACCCCTCCTCGGCAACAGCTTGATGAGTGAACAAAGCACGGTCTCACGGCTTACCCGAGTGAACCAAGCACCGGAAGGATCGCCAGGTATGTACAAGGCATTTGGCAGGAGATCTACCTCTACCATGGATATGCATGGATTCTTCCTTCATGGTCTTGAAGTGCTGCAGAACATGATGCTGAGTGGAAGAAGTGGATGCCGTGTGGAAGAATGGCATGGCAACTTCCCCTGGACATGGCACGCTTTGAAGACTTCTTTCACTCACTGATCTCCTAGGGAGGTCGTGAGTTCCGCCAACTCATGTGAACCCAACTCATGAGCGTCATGAGGTACATCCGACCCCTACCCCATCCACTCATGTATGGCCTCAACAAGGCACAAGTTGAGACATGAACATGGGGGGGGTGGCTTTCCAGATTGGTGAGTTCCTGAGGTGGGCATCCAAAGCCTCGAACAGCTGCAATCACATGCAGGATGCAGGTGCCACATCCTCCCACTCCGCTAAGCCACATAGGCCTGGGCCTGACCCGGCATGCCACTGCCCGCCTGCAGGTGGGTCGCTAGAGTAGCTAGAGCAGAGTTCACGGCCGACGGGCCGACGAGGGATCCATGGGGAGCCGATTGACCATCCCGAGAAATAGAAAAAAAACACACGACAGGCTTGTCATAGATAGTAGGAACAGAAAAAAACACTACGAGGAACACACACACACACATATATATATATACTATATAGTATAGGCTTCTTGATTCTTGTCATATATAGAGTAGAAAAAACTCTACCAGGAACATATATAGCATATATATATATATATAGCTATATAGGCTTCTTGTCATGCTTGCTTTCGCCGACATCTTGCCGGAATGCCGGAAGTTGGCCAGGACAAACAACTCAGGAACCGGCCATTCCTCCTCATCTGGCAGGTAGGGAATGGTTGGATGTCGATCGTTGCGTGGGGAGGTGCTGTTCTAGGATCCCTGGAACTGAAGTGGAGTTCACCACCTGTTTGGTTCGTGGATTTCATGATCTTCCAGACTCGGGGCCATTCTCCACGTAACCATGTTCGTTCCAGGGGGGTGTAGGCCTCGATTGCCCAGACACGTGACCCACGACCCGGTTGGCCCGGTCGTCAGGAACGCCTCCGGGGCACGCGGTTCATACGAATTGGCTTTTGAGACAGGAACGTCTACAGTATCTACAGTACTAAGAAAGAAGAAACCAACAAGTCGACACTCTCTCTCCCCCCGCCCCCGTGGTTCTCCTCCGCAGCGGGTTGCCTCTCTCTGTGGTTCTCTCTTCTACGGATCCGGCCCCACCTCCGGCAGCACCTGCCGGGCCATGCTCCGCGCGAGGCGCTCGCAGAGGGCGGCCGCCGTGTCGCAACGCCGGACCTTCTCAGTGACGGTGTCCTGGACATGCGACGTGAAGATGGGATGGTCTGAATCAACGGCCACCGAGATGGTGAGGAGATGATTGTGGAGAGGTTTGCTTTTTTCTGAACCCGAGATGTGCTGGTTTCTGAGCCGGACCTTGCACCATGTATTGAAGACATTGTTGTCATATCAATGTTGTCCACTCTTGAACTTGTATCCCAAAAAATGGCCGCGCCCTTTGGGGTCCTCTTTTGGACAGTGCCAGCAGGAAGCAATCCTCCATCCGGCAATCGGACCAAAACCCAATGGGAAACCTGCAGGAGTCCCAAGCAGTAAACCTATGACCATCTCGGAGCATCTTGCTGTGATTGCGCCCAAAAAGATCCCAAAGACCAATAACCCAAGGTCCAACCATAATAGTAGTGATACAGCACTTCTGCTGTCCAGCCCAAACTCCCCTCTCCTCGACTGTCCGGAGCAAACCTTCAGCTTCCTTACTAGCTTCCTTCTGGAGCAAACGTGGCGAGCCATCGCCTCGGAGTGTTGGCGGATTGAATGGGATGTCACCAGCATGTCCAAAGCTTGGCAACCATGCATGTGAAAACACCACAGAAGTATCTCTTCCCGTCGCCCTCGAAAATATCAATCGAACATATCTACCAATCGATATCAATTATATAATTGGAAATATTGGAATTCCACTGGAAATGGACTCGCAAAGACAATCAGGTCACGTGCCCCAAAACTAAATATGATTCATTGAAATGGCATGAAACATTGTATCCGAAGTCGACCCAATCCGCGCAGAGGATCTCAAGTCCCATGAAAGTTGTGGCCAAACTCCCAGTTCCATGTGTCTAAGATATGTCTAAGTGGTCAGTCTTTGTCGGAAAGGATCTTCACAACTAGAGGTCTCTTGGCTCCTCTCAGGCTCCTCTTGGCTCTCCAGTCTGCACGGTATCCGTTCGCTCACCGCAAGCCAAGAACATGCCGAGTGGCTCTGCCGTGCCTCGGCGACAGTCCCGTCTGACGTGTCTGCAGCTGTTTCAGGTTGCTGTCTTCAAGTCTTCCACTGGACGGCTGTATCAAACAGATATGAAGATTAAGGACGTATATATATATATATACATTCACAGGAGCGGGGAACAACAACTAACGATCAATCAACTCTGAAAAAAAGATTTGATGGGTGTACAACTCTTCAGCAGTACATAGATAAGCGTCCGACAGTCCGGCTGAGCATCAAACTAGCGGGCCTCGAGCTCCTGTACGCTCTATCTCTATCGACAGTAGGGCTTCTAACCCTCAAAGCTAAAACTCGCCCTTATGAAACAACCTCCCCCAAATCCATGGCTGCCAGGTGGGCACAAGAAAGTCAAAAAAAACAACTCTTCCAAGGGAAGAAAACAGAGTCTCATTGTCAAGTGGATCCCTTCAGGATCTCTGTGGAAATGTGTTAAACTCTCTTGATCAATCACCCCACCCCGTTTGAATTGAAAAAACCTCTTCATACGGGGTGGTGAAGTATAATTAATCAAGAGATATCAAGAGTCTAGATTACTCCCTCATCACTACTCGACCTGCTCGTCGATGAAAGGCCCAAGGCGCTTTCCACTCCTCGACCTGCTCCCGCAACTCGTGCAACTCCTCCCGCACCGCATTCACATCGTCAAAGCCCTGATGATTTGCGCGGAGTTTGAGCCCTGATGTTCCGTGACGGTTGGATGTGCAATGAACCCCAAACAACCTGCCTTTGAACACCCAACGGCCATTCCAGCTATTTACTGCTGCACACGGCTCACGTTGGAAGCCACATGGGAACTGGAGCCGATGTCTTCTACGTTGCCAGGCCATCTTTGCATGGCTATTGCCTGGCTATTCCTTCAACTCCACTTCGGGAGTTCAAGGCTGCTATGACCCTGGCCAGGCTACTCACGGTCCATGAAAGAGTTGAGCTTCAATGTGTTAGCTGCCACCTTTTTTACTTAATTGTTACAGTAAAGTGTTGTATTGTAATGTATTGTAAAGTGTTGTATTGTAAAGTGTTGCATTGTCTGGTCCAAAACGTTTGTTGCATCGATCTATCTTTTGTAATTGCTACTTCTAAATAATGGAGAAAATGGGAGTCTAGATTGAATCGTCTGCCACCGTTTCCATGACTTAGCTGTTGGTGGCACGTGGAGGGCACCACCGGTTTGGGATTCGGATGTCATGTTCATCCGAAATCGGGGGGTCATGCCATGTTTGACAGAAATCAGAGTTTGTCAGCTTCTGAAGAGGGTGATTGGCCAAGTTTGGCAGTCCACTGCGGAGTTGATCTGGAACATCTGAGGGGAGTACCTCTAAACTCACCTCAGCAGTCGAACACCCCTCTACTAAGGAGCTTCTTGCCTCGATGAGGATGGGCGAAGCATGCGAGGTCGCACGTGGCGGTGTCCATTTGGCGAGGCGCCGTTCCAACTCCTGATGGACTGGGTGAAGGAAAGTGAAGTCAAATAGCTTGGGAGGCTGAGGGGCTATACTCGGCTATACTGATGTCTCTATCCTGATTGCTGTATACTAAGTATAGAAAAATCAGTGATCTATCTTCCGGCATCGCTGGCCAGTAAAATAAAACTGTTTTGGTGGCTGATCGGACACGTCAATTCAGGTACGGGGCCAACCCCCCCCCAGTTGAAAATCTTCCGAACATGGCAGGCATCCGAAAAAACACTACTGTACTAAGACTTGAGGTTGGGCCATGCTCACCGGAAAATCATGCCAGGCTCGCCACTCAACAGCCTTCTCATGCCTTCTCCACATTCGGAACACCACTTCTGAGACTCTGAGAAGTCCCTCCACTAAATGTCGCCCGCTTCGAAGTCGCTCCAGGGCCGCTGATCGAGCAGGTGGGGATGTAGAGAAGCGCAGCAATCCAAAGAGGCAAAGAGGTGCGGAAAAACGAGACATTAAAAAAACATCCCGGAACAAACAATGGAGCAGTGGGACATGTGCACGGTTTTCTCCTTTGGGGGACCTTGCTACAAGGTCCAGTGCTATTTTGAGAGAGAGTGCGTGTATCATGTCAGTATTGGCTTGTACTTGCTCGTGGGTGCTTGATTTCTGCTTCCAATAATGCGCTATACAGCGAGAAGATGGACCAATGACAAGCCTCAGTTAAAGACCTCCTATCCTATGCAAAGCCTAAACACCAAAATCCATCCTCAGAAGACCCACTGCAGAACTCGCTCGTCCTCGCGGAACTCCCGCACCAGCTGGTGTTGCTCTTCTCGCAACACCTCGCTGCACAGGTTCACAGCCTCCTGGGCACTTCGCTCCTGGGTCGAGATGCCCATCGATGTTAGGTCATATCAATCCTTAGGGCTCCTGGCCTGCCAGGGGGGTCTAACCACCGAACCTGAGGATATGATTGGAGCCCTAGGGAATATGAGTCAATATGTATCAATCTTCACCCTCATGCAACCTGCAATTCAATATGACAAAAAGCTTGCCCATGAATGAGGTCATCGGAGTTTATTTTGCAGGGCGTCCAGTCATGTGAGCTTGCGGACGTTTCCAACGACGGCATGTCTCTTAAGATGTTGCTTCAACAAACCTTAGGCAACGTGGGCTGTGGCTTAGCGAGGCTTCCTCGATATTCCACGATTCTGATTGAACAAGCGCCAGGTCCAAGGATGGTTACACTTCGACTCACTGACATGGAAGTGGAAACCACCCTGTAGAGGAAAGTAGTCTTCCCTAAGGCCATGCCATCCACTTCCATGTGATGTGTGAGTCGGAGGGTAGCCTTCACCAGGGACGTTTGTGGCAGCGGGTGCTCGTCTTCTCCAAGCTACCAGGTCCGTCCGCAGCTCCATCGTCACCAGCTGCATGGCACTTTGCTCCTGCGGTGTTTGGAGCAGCGAGAGCATGGCGTTTCCAGCGGCCAGGAAACCCACTCGAGGTCACGCTCCACGGAAAGTGGATGGCACACCTGGTTGGTATGAGGAAAATGGTTATCCTTTCGGGGTTGGCTGCCAGGCATGCCATCCACTTCCATGATTATGTCAGGGGTGCAACTATAACTGCATTGTTTCCACAGCGCATTCTTGATATCATTCAAGATCCTATCGGTGCCATGAAGGAAAATCGCTCCTTTACCATTCGAATCTCCATATCAGCGCTCAGCTGCTTGATGTCATCCGTGTGCTTCCTGCTTTCCTGAGCTGAGCAAACCGCCAAGCACGCCAAGCACCAAAAGCCACGCCGTGTGCCGTGTGCAAACACTAGCGATGGCGATGACTGAAGCAGTTTCAGCAGTCGAGCAGGGCCCTTAAGATTGTAAGGGTCGTCTGCCATCCAAAACCCCAAAGGCAGCTTCCCATCAGAGGCAAGCTAATCGGCCACCAAATCAAGAACAATCTCACAGCCAAGATCTGATTAAGACAGATTCTGCTTCTGTGATGTTTCTGTGGCATCGACACAGATCCTATCTTGGTTGCCAACCCGCTCGACTCATCCCCAGGTCGACCCATCCGTTTCGCCCGGCCACGCTCTGCTGTTGGGCACTCAACTCCTGGTTCGCTCCAGCATCGCCAGGTCCGAGACTGAACGGAACAACCGCTCAGCAGCTGCATCGGACCAAACACCAATGCGTGATTTGTTGCTTTACGGCCGCAAATAGAAAAAGTGGCAACAGTGCAAATAGTCATAGTGTAAGAAGGTTTATAATATATATGTTTTTGTATGTCATGTTTGGAGTGGTAAAAACCTCAATCTGTTTGTTGCGTGTTTCACGCCTCTTGCTGCTTCAATTTGCAGTGTTTTCACAAAACCCTGCTCCTCCACAGCCATCTCGGTGGAGGATTGCCTCTTCTCGATCCTCGGCATATGTATGTATGTATGTATGTTTTCTAATGTAATGTAATTTAATGTAATGTACTGTATGTATGTATGTATGTATGTATGTATGTATGTACGTACTTGTATGTAAGTAATTGCGTGTGTAATTGTATGTGTGTAATTGTATGTATGTAATTGGATGCATGTAATTGTACGTATGTATGTGTGTGTGTGTATGTATGTATATATACAGATATATATATATATATGTATGTGTATATATATATATGTATGTATGTGTATGTATGTATGCATGCATGCATGCATGCATGCATGCATGTATGAAAACGAGGGCACCTTGGTGCAATAATGATGGGCCGCACCGGGACAAGACGTGACGTCAAGGTGTGACGGGATCCTCTACGAATGAGCTGTATGCCTCTAGAAACTGTACCCTTCAAAGCGGGCTTGTTGCCTCATCTTTGAGATCCTATCAGGTCCTCCTGACATGGATTCACTCAATGACCACACTGCCAATCAAACCAACCCAGTCAATGAAATCGCAAAGAGGGATCAGAAGGAAGCATACGGCACTCAGCAAGGAACGAGCACTGACAGGCATCCGAGCCATTCATCAGAAAGTTGGGAAGTGAGATCATCAGGATCTTACGACACCAGTGCCCCACCAAGAACAGCTAGAACAGTCCAACTCGAACATCTATCAGTATTAGATTAAACGTCTGACTTGGGGCGGCCGTATCCAAACGTTCTGAGAACCCAAACCACTTCGCCAAGGGGCTTGAGCTCCAAGTCTCGTCGCAAGTCGTCCTGCCGTTGGACCTGTTGGGAGGTCGGAGGTGAAACGCTTCGACCGGTGGATCGACATGATCGACACCAGTTTCTTTGTGAAGCTGTTTTTGAGGGGCGCCCAACAGCTGTCGGCCATCCCTCACGTTTTGGAAGTGGCGTTGAGTTGAAGTAGGTGGCTGCCTCAAGGAAGTTTGGGCTATAATTGGTGGAAGGGTACCCTGGTTGTATCCTATGACCAAAGGCTCTGGGCTACGGATTTGGGAATCCTTTCCTGCCAAAGCTTCAATTGGGTCCCTTGACATCCCCCAAGTGTATAGATGATATAGACATAGATGTACAAAGTATAGTGGTTGACCGAGCTGATTCAGTGGTAAGTTCTTCTGCCGCTGGAAAATGGAAACGCTACAGTAAGCAACACATCTCATCGCACTGAATGACCTTGGAGCATCCAGTGTGATGCCACGGCATAGAGTTTCAAATCCTCAAAGCATTAGAGAGTCATACAGAGTATCTGTCGGACTCTGTCGTTTTTCATCGCTTTTTCCATATTTTTCCCACCTGCGCAGCACGCGCATCCACTTCCTCACGCAGATCCGTCAAGGCGAGCTGAGTCTTGGCATTCACCTCCAGAAGACGTTGCTCCAGCTCTCGCTTCACCTCTGCAGCGCACCTCGACCAAAACAGCAGCGTGCAGCGTGCAGGTCGGGCCATTGGTGCTATTGTGGGGGTGCGCACAAGAATACACCCGTCTTAAGAAGGCACGCTCATTCAGAAGCCAAGGCATGCCAAGGCCAACCTTGAGAACCAGGTTCACTGAGCTGGGGAAGCCGTTTGAAACTCACTCTCGGCATCTGTTCTTTGGGCCTCGCGGGTGGTCTGGGCCCTCTCCAATCCAGATACAATCTGGCATAATCAGACCATCCATGGGACTGGCAGATTTACCGATCAATTGGGGTGGTTGACCTGGCGTCAGTCCCATTCGTCTAGTCTGGGAATCCATCTGATGCGTCCATTCCCTCTCGCGCGCTCTCTCTGACTCTGACTCTGACTCAGACTCTGAGATTCTCTCTCTCTCTTTCTCCTTCCTCCTGGTCAGGAGTTGCTTTTAATGTGGAAGAGGAGGCTGGCTTGAAGTTTCCACTTTAAGATCCTTTAAGTACTGGCCGCTTGGCCCCCCCTTTTCAACACTCAAAGGGCATGAAACATCTGTTGTTATTTCATGTATGGATGAATGGAATTAGTATTAATTAGGTTAGGTTCTTGAAGTTGCTTGATCTGCGGCCACTAGTTGCCTGCCTTCTACAATTCACCTTTCCCCTTGCCCTCGCCCGGCCCCACGGCGATGGATTTGGCCTCTGCACGATCTCGCGAGGAGCGCTGGGATCGTTGATCTGCGCTTCCAGCTGCCTGTGCCAATGACACACGTGACGTGGCGTTGAAAGTTTATATATATGCAGCGCGTATGGCACAGTGAGCGCTGCGCCCCACCCATTTAAGCCCTTCAACTTGGTTGCAGTGCTTGAGGGTGTGAGGTGTTTAACAGGCAAGGCATTGGCCTGTTTTTGAGGTGACCCGCGTGAAATGGGACAATCCATCAACGCCTGGACCAACAAAAGCACCGGCTCTCAGATCTCTCAGATTGGGGGATGTCCCTAGCACTGCTGTATGTTGTTCAGGGGTTTTGTGCCAGGGCTTTGGGTGGTTTCTAGCATCACCTCAAAGGATCCCCCAAAACACTCACAGTGAGGCAGGGAGGCTCAGTGAGGATGCCGTTGTTGAAACAAGATGTTCAGTGCTAAGCAGCCACCCACAGTCCCCCCCAGCCGTCCTCTTCAAGTCACTCACTGCGAGGTCCAACTTCTCCTGTGACACCGTTGGAGACGACGTCTTCGAACGCATCCACCAACCACCAGGCAAGTCGAAAGTCTTCATGCTCGAGGCTCAAACAGTTTAGCCGTAGTGTTGAGCCTTGCTTTTTAGATCTTTTCAGGGCCCGAAAACCTATGTGAAAGTCTTTTCACATCCAATGCAAGGGTGATGCATGGCACCTCATGAGATACCACGAAGGGGCCCCTCAGATTTTCTTGGCCCTCCCCTTCACATGTCCTTCCATGCCAACTCATCTTCAACTTCAATTTATTGGCTACACACCGCTCCCCCCTTCTCAAGACTTTTAGATTCTAGATAGTGCCCCTCCGTATACTCTCCCTCTGCCCCTTTCCCATCAGGGTCTGATCTATCTGTCCCCTCCCCGAAGCTGACGAACACAGCTCCCCGAGCCCCGAGGTCTGGCGTCTTCCTTTCTTCAGTCTGTCCGTTTGCAGACCTCCAAGGTACTCACGCATCGCTCCACCACGTGTCCGAGCTCTGGCTGGACCTCCTTGGAGACCGAGGAGAGGAGACCGAGGAGAGACCTGGACTTGAGACCCCAATCGACCCAATGGCCTTTAGGATTTTAGTATATAAGCATATCTGTTTGAACTGTTTGTGTTAAATTTAGACCCCTCAAAGACCTCTGGGAAGTCCAAAAAACGGACTAAATCCATTGGTTAGGATCATTCAAACCCATAATGCCATAATGTAAGGCAAACCCTCTAAAACAGTATAGGGCAAAGCCACTCTTCCTGCGTGCTTAAGGCATGTTTGCTCCAAACAATCCGTGGATGTGTCATGGCTCGTGTCCCGTGGTCTGTCAGGTGTGTTGCTAAGGTCACGCGACAGGCTGTCCATTGGGCAGCCACCATGTGATGTGGTTGATATATGTTGATATGGGACGTCAGGTTGGCGTCGAAGTGAAAACCCAGGCCCTTCGGAGTGCTTAGAGAACAACGCTCCATGCCCAATAGAACCCAACATCCAACAAACCCCGAAAGACCGCGAAAGACCTGCTAAAGCAAACAGCTCAGACCTCTGCCCCAGCGTCTGACGGCTCCAAGCTCCTCACGTTGGGCTGGGCATCTCGTGTTCAAACAAGTCGTGTGAAAGGTGATACAATCCCAACTCCTTGCCAACAAATTCCCCTAAGCCTAACAGAAACCCCGACATGAATGGAGGGTTTAACATGTGTGTTTGTGATTGTCTGTGTGCACGTGAGCTGGTGCCGCCGGTCTGTCTGTGTCTGTGTTTGTCTCCTTTTCGGGTTTGTCTAGTTTCTTCGTCGAGTCTGCGTAATTGTTGATTGGCCTCTATATGCCTCTATTATCTGTAAGTCTGAGTTGTTGGCCAGCTAGGGAAAATCAAATCTCAATCAGCAGCTTTCGGTATGTTGCACCATCGCCGTGCACATGGGCAAACACCGATGCTGCAGCAAGCAGCTTTAGCAGCCTTAGCTGCACCTCTCCCTTTTGCCCGGCCTCAAGATCTCTTCTAGTTCATGGAGTCGCTTCTCAGTCTCGCTTTGCTCGCTCAGGCGTTCCTCCAGCTGGTTGAGCCTCGGCCGTGCGGTGAAGGGCCCAGGAGACATGGCAAACCTCACGGTTTCCTAGTCGGGTTGCTTTGCGTGGCGTGGGCCAAGTGACTCAGAATTGGTTCAACACCACCCTGCCGGCGACACCCCGCGAACTCGGGCCGCAAAATACAAGGAAAGCGACCCTATGCCGAGTAGGAGGCCGGCATAGGATGCAAAAACAGCCTTCATGACCGATGAATCGTTGTTCTGCACCACCAGTCTTCCCCAGTGGGTAGTGGCGTCTCTTTTTTTTCACGGAACCTGTAAGGGTTGGACCCCCCGCCAAACTTCAATGGTTCTTGCTAGACTGTCTTTGCCACGGTGTCAACCACCTTCCAATCAACACTAACAGCATGTAGGTTGGCCCAGAAGAAGCCCAGTACCACCTGCCGCGCCGGCGGTGTTCGCAACCGCGGCCGCATGCCGCCGTGGTGCTGGGTGCTCGTGGATGCCACTCGCTCCTCCAGGGATTTCAGGCGCATGCACTCCTGAGACCAGCGTGACGGATGCGCAGCATGCGCGAGGAACTCTGAGTCGAGATGTCACCTACCCCCCAGACGCAGGAATCGTCGCACTTTCCCAGGAAGATCATCTTCCAAACGCGTCCGAGAACTGCTAGCTGCCAGTATCATTGTGCCCTTGGTGCTGCTAGTGGGTAAACATCCAAGAAAGGTTGAAGACTGGCCTGCACGGGGCATTATGAACAAATGCAATGTCTGTCTATTGCAGCCCTGGCCCGGGGGGTTATATTGGGTTGAAGCAGCCATGAGTTCAACTCCCAAACCGGGCCCCACAAAATTGGTCTCAGCATGTCTTAGCTCAACATGTCCATGTTGTTTTGATTTATTTGGGCATTGTTCAATCCATCTGAGTTGATGGCGCCCACCCACCCTATAGGCCCTAGACTGTCAAGTCTCCTCCTGCTCCAGCTTCATCTGCCGAGTCGTCTCGTTCATCTCCGCCTGCCATGACTTCATCGCACTCAGCTCTCGCCTCAGCGCCGTGATCTCCTCCGTCTGCTGCCTGCGCGGGCGGTTCGACTCAACGGCCTAAGCGGGAGAGCCGAGAGCCTCATTGGTCTACGGTCACAAGTGCTCGGTAACGTGACTTAGGTGACGAGGTCCGAAAGGTTCCTCAGATTCGAAATGCGTCGACGTCACTGTCTATTATCTATCTTTATGTTGGTTGCCTTTCTTCTACTTACCGTGGTGGCAGTTGGCCTGATGATCAAAGAAAGAAACAAATCCCTGCAGTATGTATTTTGGAAAGCTGCTTAGGGGCACGCAGCCAATCCCAAACCTGCAAATACAAAAGAGATCAGAGGTAGTCAAGATCCTGATTTAGTTGATTTCCTTGTTAATATTGTCTAAATCATCCACCATGTTTAAAAAAACAGCCTCCAAGAGTTTACCACGAAAAAATCAGCTGGCCCGGTGTTTCACCCGTCCATGCCGCTTTCCGTTTTCCGCTCCTCAGATCTTCTTTGGTGCGCTTGGCCCAATCTCTCTGCAAGGCTCGGTCGCCCTCCTGGTCTGGATCGGCTGAAAAGCGTCACTGGAGGAGCCCAAAAAACGAGCAGGGAGTCTAGTACCGGGTAGTACTGCAGGGCGGTCACTTTGGTGTTCCTGGTCCGTGTGTGTATGATAAACAGAACATTACAGAACCCCCAAAGAGATAGATAGAAAAGTCACGTAGTAGATCCCCACCAAGAAATCTATTGGAATCCGTGCCACGATCTTATTTGGGGGGGCCACCGGGCCACAAGAAATAACTTGTTGCTCTGATAAAGGGCAAGCCCACCCATGTACAAGGCCACATGAAGAACTTCTGTTGATAACTTATGTTGTCAAACGTCTTGTCAATTAGATTCACCTGCCGAGTTCCATGACCAAGCATGCACACCCTCACGTGTTTCGCCGTTTCCCCCGTACTCCGTGCCTGTACTCCGCTGGCCGCCACGGTCTGATGCAGCGCAGCCAACATCTCGGTGTGCTCCCGCTGGAGGCGGTCTTCTAAGGCGGTGATCCGGGCGGCATTCTGATCCTTAGGACGGAAGCTCGACCACGTGTCGAGACCCCGGAATGCTCACCCAAATGACATATCGCTTGACAGGCTTAGGCTTCTAAGAGGCTGCTTTGAGTTAGGCAGTCAGGCTTAAATAGATTGAAAATGATTTACAATTTATAATACAATGATATCGATGACATATCGATGATATATACACATCTACTCACATCTACGGTTGAAATGCAAGTGCGAAAGGTCCCGTATTGCGGGCTGTCTTTCTCAAGCTGCGGGCTGAGTCCATGTCCAGAAGCTGCGCTTCTAATGATAATCCAGTGTTCAGCTTCGAGAGCGTGGCCTCAATGTCATTCTTTCTCTTGTTGGTTTCGGGCTGTTCTACAGTATCCAACGCACCCCTTAAAAGCCTTTTGCTGAAATTGCTTGGAGATAAACGGAGGGTCTTCAGTCGCCACTTCATACCAATGCACGTCCTTGTGACCAGCACATGGTCCAGCACATGGCTTCCATCCTTCGCTCCTGTGCGTGTTATACCATGCATTGAAGTGGCCATCCACTGGAAGGTGATCAATCAAAGAAGCTTTGAGCCTGTACATGCCACTCAGCGAGCGTACAACATACCCTGTCCCTACCTTCTTGTACCAAAGGCCAATGGCGTCGCGTCTTATCCTCGCCAGAATCTCTTGTGTGGGTAGATCTTCCACACAAGCTTCGGCTGATAAGGACCCGCCCCCAAGTCTGCCCTTGAAACCATGCAGGGCATAGCGGGGATGTCGAAGGCGTGGCTCTTGACTGGCATGCTCTTGCGTTGGCTCCGGAAACCCGATGGACTTGTCCAATAGGTGGTCCTCGGCCACAAACGCCTCCAACTCATCAGCATGGGCACCAATGTCCTCGACAATAACACGTGCATCATCTAGTGACACAATGGTTCTGGATCCGTCATTGGGGTATTCCAGAAGATCGACCCGCTGCAAGAGTTGGTGGAAGATATTGGGAAACGTCCCATTGATTTGTTCATGTATGTAGATCGCCAGGGTGTGAATTGAAACGGACGTCTGGCCACTGGCAAATCTCAAGCTTTGACCTTGACACCGAATCAGCATTTTTCCGGCCACAAAGCCTTGAAATGCCACGTCCCGGGTAAGTCGGTGCTGAAATTGACTCAGCATTTCCAGCAGGCGCTCAGCCTTTGAGCCAAGTTGCTGCTTCTCCAGTCCTGTTTTTAAGGAAAAGGGTCAAGAATGGTCAAGACAGCAACAGCTGCTTGATTGTGGGGTTCGGAATGGATACTGAGGCAGCCCAGGCACGAAGTAGGGCACCACATAGGTCTGGAACTCGCTCCGCAAACTACTGGCAGTCTGCTGGATTGTCTCCCTGCAGGTGGCTTCCAGGTCGTCATCTCCTAGGAGGCCCAAGTCCTGCCAGGAAAAGAAACAGGACGGTAAGGGCAAAGGATCAGAGCACGGCGCGGGATCTCATGTGACATCCAATGAACAAAGACATGGTCTAGACCATACTGAACCCACTCTCAGTCTTCCATTCCGACCGTCCCACCTCTGCCCACTCCACCTCTCTCTCCACCCCGTTTCCGCGCTCCGTCTCTGCGGAGCCCAGGCGGCCCTCCAGCTTTTTCAGCTCAGCCACCACGCCTCGAGAAGGGGTTGCTCAAGGGGTTGGTGTAAGGGAGAAACCTACAGGAAACCGCCTACAGGAAACCGCCTCAGGGTTGCCATAGCTTTCACCATCTGTCACCCCTAATACAACGGCGAAACAGGTTCCCAGTCTCCCATCAAAACCTTCCCAGTCTCAACCTCCCTTGAGCCGGTCGCACACCACCCTGCTGGCCTTCCATCTCGGAGGTGAAGCGGTCGTGCACCGACATCAGGCTCTCGGTGACGACGCCCTGCAACTTCCTCAGGCGGACGGGTGCGGGGCAGGCGGGCCAGGGACACGGCGGTGGGGGCGGGGCAGGGCCTGACACAATCGTGTAAACTCTTAGAATTGACAACAACATGAAGAGGCTTTAGGATCCAAATGGGGGCAAGAGTCGACTTTATACATTATAATACATTATATATAACTTGGTGTATCCCATGGCCCGGTATGTCTGCTTGTCCGTCTGGTTCTCGTATCTCACATCTGGCGGGCAGGTCCCTTTCTTGCACAGCTCGACCAAATCACCACCCACTGCTCAGTGGTAAAAAAAGCCCTGGCTTTTGCCACTGAGCAGTCTCGTCACCAATCCACCAGTGACGAGCCACTCAAAGTCCTGTGTCATGCGGCCATCAAAGATTTCCATCTTCTCCTTTGGTTTCACATGTTTCAAGGCAAATCATTTCAGCCGCACACTCTCCCAGGTGGGTTTCATGGCCCACTTGGAATGTCCAAATCTATATAAAGAATCGAAAGAACGCTTGAGGATGCTTGGGGAAATTACAGGATTTCACTGAATCCCAAATCAACGAAACGCAGAAAACACGCTTTGAGGATGGGAACCATGTGCCAGGGGGATTCTTGGGCTTCAAGAACAAAACGACCCACCGTGAAAGGCTTCTATACGGTCATGTAATATCATGCACTCATCACCCTTCCTGCGAACTCACACCGCGCCTCGACGCGTCTGAGCTCCGATTGCATCAGCCTACAGGGCGTCAGCTTCGGACCGTTCGGACAAGTTCGGACCCTTCGGACCAACACAACCCATGTCCGTGGTGGCTGGTGGCCGTGCTGGGGCATGAGGGGTCTATGCCTATGCCCTGCTGCATGACACGTTGCCATCGAAGCAATTCTCTCAATCTTCACCGTGATCAACCGCTGAACCGGACTCGGCAGCACAGGGTCGACCACTTGGACCAACGTGTAGTGTATACACAGGCTCCGTGGTTGTTTCGCTGTGTTGAGACCTTCTGCAGCTCACATACTGGTTTCAATGTGCCGTCGGCAAATCCAAGGACACCTCAAAGCATGAAAAAGCCTCCAACATCTCCATTTAGAAGAATGTTCTTGTGTTTCTTGGGTTGCTCCTTTGATCCGCAGGACATCGCCATACATGGCATGGTGGGTGCCACCCATTGCAAGTCATGTCGCACAGGCCTCAGCCCATCTGGCACATTGGCAGCTTCCGCCCGCATCTCTGCCAAGCGCTGATCCAAGACCTTGAGCAGCCGCTTCGGGATGGCCACATGGATGGCCAAAAGAAGGACCCTCCACCAAAAGGCCGAAGATGCGCATTGACAAAAAAACAAAATCAACACATACCAGTACCAGCTGCATCCAGCGCTGCACAACCTTTGCGGGGTCACCAATGAACAACCCTACACTACTTGTAGGTCTCCAAGTTGTGAACCCCTTGGAGGTGGCAGGTTCAACCTTCGGCCGTCCGCGGTCCAATATCCTTTTCGGTGTGGGTGAACACTGCGCAAAGCCTCCGTGCTGGGGTGCTCCATTCTTCCGCTTGCGGATCGATGGCAGATTGGAAACAATAATAAGATACAATAAGCTATGCATCCCTTTGCAATCATTCCAAAGTCCCTATCATTCCAAAGTCCCTATCATTCTCTTTTGCAATTCCCTTCGAACGGTTCTGCCTCTCTCCTCAGCCGCAGCTCCGAAGCTCCGCTTCTCACCGCCGACCGAAGCTCTAGGTCGTGCCTCGCCCACCTTCCGCATCTCAGCCAAGCGGAGCTCGAAGTCCTTGCTGTCACAAGCTGCCCTCACATCCTGCAGCACCTGCCGATTTATGGCGTGTCGCGAACCAAAGAACGGCTTCGTTGATGGGTTGGGTGTGCTTTTTACTGGGGGGGGATGGGGCATGATGGGGCGGATTTGTTGGTTTTTGTGGCAGGTTTGGGGTGTGGGGAGTCCCAGCGCTGGATCCGCTTGCTGGAGTCAGATGTATTCTGAATGCCGACGCCCGCCTACGATCTGAGGACAATGTACTCAATCCACTGACTTAAAGGGAAACCTCCTAACACGTGGGTTGACGGACCCTAATACAATTCCCATGGGTGGTGGAGCGCATTCGGAAGACAATCAAACATTGAAAAATCGACACTCAAAAACCCGTCGACCAAGTTATCACCCTGACCAAGTTGAAGATGCTTCGTTGCATGTTTTTTCGACACATGGCGGCGAGGCCGAGTTTTATGTCTGCAGTCATTTTGACAAACCAAGCCTGAATGAGACCTATTTGAGGTCGAAACGAGTCGGGCCAGCAGCCCGCTCTGAACGGCTTTCAGTGCCAAGGCTGAGCGGCAGTTTTGGGGACTTGGGAGGCCCAACCTGTTCATTGACTGACTGACCGTGTTTGTTGATGTTTATGTCTGTTTGCTCCTGCGTGGGCGTGCCCATCCTCAAAGAACCGAGGAGGTCACAGGTTTGAGACCCTGGAGCTCCTGGTGAGACCCTGGAGGAGCCTCAGCATGCATGGAGGATAAGAGCACCGCCACGCGGTCGACGAGCGTATCCAACTGTTTCTGCTGCGCCACCAAGGAGGCGCGTAAATCACCTCGGAACATCTCGGAACCAGGTACATCAACAAGTCAAGGTCTCACACCTGGAGCTTCAAAACGAACTGGAACCAAGTACTGGCTGTAAACGCAACAACTCAGCTAATTCACAAGTCCCGCCATCTCTTAGCATTTTCAGCAACTCAAGCTCCATCTCCAGACTCCGGTCCTGCCATGTCCTGCCATCTCCCATCCCCTTCCAAACCGAGCCACAAATCCCCGTCCCCACCCACGTGCCGGCACCGGCCACCGGAAGGGCCGGCCCCGGCTTCGGCAGCACGGGCGCCAAAGTGACGGCCTCGCCACTGCTGCCGGGGCCTTAGGAGGCCGCGAAAGGAGTTGATCAGACCTGGATCGCCCGACTAGGCAAGTCTTCCAAGCTGGGCTGATTGTGTAGAGATAGATGGTGTCAATCACCTGAAAATTCTTCAACCTGGTCGGTTGACCTATCCACCATCGATATGATATGGCACCGGACTGACTTGGTCGTTCCAACACCCTGCAGTGATCCATGGCCACCGTGTCCTATTTCCGGTCGGGTGCGTGCCGGATACGTGCCGGTCCTCTGGGCTAAGGATGAACATCATGAACCTCTCGCAGTGGAGGCTTCTCCTTTGCGTGTGCTTTTTCAACACCAATGCATGGGATTCAACACCAAACCATGGGGGATTCCCGGATGCACATCATGGTACATACACCCTAGAAGATGATCACATGGACATGGACCACTGAAAAACCACTGGTGTCGTAGAGGAAAAGAGATTTTCCAGGGGGGCCTATCTTGTCAGGGTCTATGTGAGTTTTCGGGAGTCTATCTGGTGAAAGGGCACACCGCGGCACACCTGCCAAAACCCAAGCGATTCACATCTGCCAAGACATGCCAAGACTTCGCAAGAGCGAAATTCATACACAGCTGGGTGTGCATTAGAATAAGGAGACCCCAAAGACTTCTGGGAAAATCAACAACAAACTGAATCCAGTGGTTGAAAGGTTCCCCAATTTAAACACCAACCCTGCCAACCCATCTGATTTCTCGATTGCTTTCGTTCGCTCTTTTCCGCGCTCTTTTCCGCGACCCACCCATTCTGAATTCTGCTTGAGGGATCGGAGAACCAAGGTCCCAGCTCCAAAACACAGCACTCGGAGAGAGGAAACTTCAACGGTCGGACCCCAAGAAACCCCGCGAAGAGCACAGAAAACAGAAAAACAAACAGAACGAAGACCGAACGATCAGGTAGGATTATGTAGGATTGACCTATAGTGGGTTTTTTGTCTGCAACATAGGGGTCTCCCCGCAAAGCAATGGGGATTGACCTCTATATTGTCAAGTCCTTTCAACATGCACTGATCCAACTTGTTGCCCCGCCCCCATGACTCCACTGGCCAAACAGCGAAGGGAAGTCATCGTGTGGGGCTTCATGGCCAGACCAGGCATGGCGCTTTGGGCAGCAGAACGCGTTGGCCGTCAATGCAGGAGAAAGAAGCCAAAGGATGAGATTGAGTTCATTGATTCTGCAGAAAAGAAGGAATCCTGCTTGGCCGGGCTTTGTGCGGGCTGAAGAACTTAGAACACTCCCTGACCACATCTGAGAGCTGATGCCTAATTGTCTTTACGATGCTGTAGGTCAAATCGTCGTCGTCATTCTTGGAACATTCCCCTTCCAGCACAGAGGCAGCACCCGGTTTCAATGCTGTCCAAGAGGAAGGGTCGCAGGAGTGCTACTATGCAGTTGCATTTTAATGCCCTGCATCGCCTGCATGAATCAGTATGCATTGTGGATATGATGGTCATCTTGAGCCCCTCAAGGCAAGTCCAGTATACCTGCTGCCTGACAAATCCAGCTTCAATCAGCTCGATGCTGGTTTGGTGCTTGCTGTTTCTGCTCCCAAACGGCTGACGTGAAGGAAAGAAAACCTACCTCCACTCAAACGTTCATTCCCCCAGTTGGACTCGGAAAGTGCAAGTCCATGTAAATCCATGCTTAGTCACTCAGTCTGTCTGTTAGTTGGCCAGTTAGTTGCAAACTACATGGCAGTCCAAAGGTTGAGCATTCAGACTCGCTAGGAACTCGTCTCCATTAAGCTCATTTCATCTGGATGCTCGTCAGGAGGATTGAGGACCCTCCAGCTCCTCAGCACTGTCTCTTCGCAGACATGAACAAAGAGAAAACAGTGGTGTGCTGTGTAGTAAATGTATAACAAATACACATGAACACATCTACACCTACCAAAGCCCTCTTTGGCTTCACCAACCTCAGCCTTACCAAGTGGTCATTTCCAAACCTTGCTCTGTTTGCCACACCTTCCGTTCAACACATTCAGTCCAGAACTCAGGGCCCACTCAGGAGCTATGCCCACTGGCCTCCCCGAGGCCAACCCCTCCCGTCCCGTCGGCTGCACCTGCCCGGGCGGCGCCTCCGACTCCTGTGCTGAGTTTCAGTTGGACACGACGGGGTCGTGTCCGGCGGATGCTTTTCGATGCTTTAGGGCATCCTCCACAGCACATCGAGAGTCGACAGGGACACGTTTTGCCAAGCTAAACTCTCGACTAGTCCGAGTTGGCCAAAGCAGTTCTCTGCGGAGCTGTTGTTTTTCACCATGCACCATTGAACATAACCAGCATCCCCATGACCGCGCAAGGCGCTGTGGATGGGGTCCAAAGGAGGTCTGAAGACGCATCGGGACTCTTCTCCCAGCTTTCTTTGTCAAAACGACAACCATTCATGCGTGATCATCGGACTGATTGTGGACTGACGCACGGCCGAGGCGATTCATGCATTATCAAAGTCACAAGCTGAAGAGAATGCTCCGGTGGTGCATGTTCACGTGCGTTGCCTTGAGGTGCTGTCACTTTCTTCATTTGAACACCCAGGCGAACCGTGTGGCCTTCACAGCAGCATTCTCCACTGTATCCTGCTGTAGTTTTCATTGGGCATCTCTCATGATGCTGGTAACAGTGGATACATGCTGTTTAGTATATGGATGGAAAAAAAACCTTCCCAAAAGTAGTGACAATTGTTTACCTACCTACTGTTACTGGTAATGGCACACATCCTAGGTTTTCTTACGTCTTGGTGCCCAGAGCTGGAGCATCACGGAATCATCTGATTGCCATCTTGCAACAAACCAAGGTAAGAACCTACAGCCTCGCCAAATCATGTAACAAAGGAACGAGGACCGCCATCGGCTCAAGCCACAGGTTCCTGCCACAAAAGTCCTAGAAGAAGAACAAACTGAGTCCTGGACCAACTGGAAACTGACCCAGAATTCCCACACGCGGATGCCGTGAATCCAATGGTGAAGGAGTTCCTCAACTTCAACATGAGGGAAGTAAAAGGTACAACCCCCAGAAGTTACCGTATATAATAAGGCATTCGAGTCTTAGAGCGTCACCGGGCAAGACCTGGTCGAGCGAAGTTCGGCTCTTTTTCACAAGCTAGCGGTGCGAGGAGCTGAGCGCTGTCAAGCGTGTCCAGCTGCTCTGGGTGCGAATTACAAGAAGCGATTTCCCAGGTCTCTCTTCAAGGCCCTGGTGCAACTTCGCTGCATCTGCCCTCCCTCTCGCCACTTGCCCATGGCGTCGCATGCTGCAAATGCAAGCCCGCCCAGAGGAATCTCAGCCTTCATGGGATATGGATGGATAGCAGCTGGTGGCATGGGCGACACACTTGGTGGTATCGACGACACCGGCACACCGTAGACGTACTTCTCCAAATTCGCCTGTGCTTGCTCCGCCTGCAGCGCCGCTAAGTTCGTGTTCTGCGCCATGGCGATGGCCTGTGCTGCTGCCTGCTTCGCCGCCGCGGAGGCCGCCTTGGCGGCCGCGACGGCCTTCAGGCCCATGGCACCGGCAATGGTCAGGTCCACAGGCATGGCCGCCCCCGGATTCGGGCCCGGGTCGACTTCCTATCTAAGTGGGCATGCATGGGCCTACTTATGCATCCTTCTGAATCAGCCTGCAAGTTCAGAGCTCACGTGGGCCATACTCAGAACTTCCTCATCTATATATTTGAGCCAACCTGCAAGGAAATGCAAGGAACGCTCAGGTCGCCTGAGAAGTTGGTGTGCCTGAGTCCATTGGGTACCACCAAGGGAACTCATGGGTAACGGCCTAAGGGAGAGTGAGAACAACCCAAAAACCGAGGAAGATCGTGTTCGTCCTTGGTGTTTGTCAGAGCTCTGGCTCTATCAACCGCGGACCACAGGCGGCCAGCCTTCCATTCCCAAGTGGCACCTTCTCGCTCTCTGCGTTCGCATTCACAGAAGCACCTAGACCAAGCATGTTGCTCAACGGATCGTGGTGTCCGGAGGCTCCACGATGCGCGGCTGGTTGGGAGCTCAAAGATGCTCAAGGCCAGAAACAACTCGAAGCGGAGTCCAACAAATGTTGGATTGAGAGATTCAGCTATATGCTAGAAATGTCCACAAATCTAGTCCTTCTTCAGGATTCAGGATCACTTCCCAAAAGGTGTCTCTAGTCACTGTCTGTAGTAGTGGTGCTTGCCCCAAAAAACGTGCATGAATGTGCATTTAGTGAAGCTTGAACCTCATTCTTGTATATCTTTATACATATATATTATATATATATATATATATTTGAATATATGAATGAAACAATCACGGAAGTGGACAATGGCCTCATTTTCCCAGACGATTTTCCTCCACCAAGAGGGGGCTTGTCCACTTCCATGTTTCTGGCAGGGAGGGTACTGACCACTAAGGCCGCCTTGGCTCGGCACCATATCAAATCCGCACCCAGACCCTGCGATGACTCAGGTCCCGCTCCGAACCTCCCCACAGGGTCCGGACTAGCGGCGTGGACCGGCATCCGACAAAAACAAGCAAATACCACCAAAGTCATGACATGTAAATACCAAGGAGTGCGCACTCAACGTATCAAAATCATTGACTTATGTATTAGAATATGAGGATAATATGATGTACAGGTATGTACAGGTACTCCAGTGATTCGTTCTGTCGGATCCTTGGGTGTGGCTGCGCATGTGGAAAGACTGGAAAAAACAATGACCACATAGCTATAGCTATCGGAGCTACAGTATTACGGAGCCATCTACTCAGGTAACAGCTCTCCGCCTCACTGGTCTCGCTCCAAGGCACTCAGGGTGGGCATCATCGGCTCAGCCGTGCTGGAGCTCCTCTGGGAGACATAGACCTGCGACACCCAGCGATTTCCAGTCCCTGACCTCTTGAAGAAGGCCTGGCAGCGAACTCCCAGGTCACAAATGATGGGAGTCTTACAGTTTCTTGGCCCATTCAACTACGGGCAAGGTGTCGGTGTTAGGCTTCGATACACCATGGACTTTTGACCTATAGGCTTACGGCTTGAATTTGGACACTCAAAAGTACACGCAAAAGACATCAAAAGACCATGCGTCAAAATTGCTAGCCAAGGCCTTCAAGGCTCCATCTCACATGTTGTTGATGGACAAAATCCTATACTTAGAATCACAACCGGCTTACACCCATCGACCGCCAAATCTGGCGTTTTCCTCACGCTTTGAACATGCCGAGATGGGATTCCTTGGTCACTATCTCTCTTGGGGGTTTGTCTGTGGCCTTTGATGTCCCGTCTCCCCATGCAGTCTCGCGCAAAAGCCTCCTCAGTGCTGCCCTCCGAGCTGAAGGTCACGGGATCCATGGTCGCGGCCTCACTCGTGCTCCAAAATGAAAAACACCCTGTTGAACAGAAGTTCCTCCAAAAATGGCCTGAGGATGGAAGGCACCCATGCCTGGCTGTGGTGTTGAAGAAGACAGTGATTGGAATAGATTACTGTATACAGCATCTGTTCACAACTAAATGTTGGTGTTCTACAGGAGGGAACAAAGGAAAGAAACAAATACATCCTCAAATCTCACATCCTGGTGGAGGTCTGTTTTGAGGTGTAGTGTACGTGTTAGCTGCTAGCGGGAGCGCTCCCAAGCATGCCGGGGTTCGGAATGGCATGTGGCCGTTTCTCTGCAGGTTCGCCAGTGATTCTCAAAGTGAGAACAACTCCAACCCCACTAAAAGCAGCACCTGGCGACCGGACACCAGCTCTCAAGGCTGCAATCACCTGCTCGTTCCGCAGCATCCAGCGCAAACGCCTCGATGCTGCGGTGTCTGAAACAGAGGCCAAGCGAGGAACCGAAGGCGCCATAACGTGTCAAACAGAATCCAGCGAGGATTGCTGGTCCAAAAATGGCCCCCCCGATCTCAGATGTCTTAGTGCGGATTAGATATATATATATATATACCTCACGCGTCGGACGATCTGCGTCGACGGTATGACAGATACTCTGATCTGATCATACACTAGATATATATAGATACCAGCACCCTCCAACAGGTCTCCTCTGGAGGCTTTTGCTGACTTAAAAGTCGCAGGTGGTGACCTGTTGGAGGGTGCTGGTATATATATATATATGTGTTAATCACTCAGGTCACCGACCCCCGCAAGAAAGACAAACACACAATTCACCAGGGGCCCTCAGGGCTACTTTTTCAAGGCACCGCGGAACGGCCCCGCCTCTCCTCTCCCCGCCTGAGGCGCCGCAGGAGCTGAATGGCGAAGACGAGCAAACCGAGGCCCGTCAGCGCGCACACCACGAAGATGGGCGCCTGTCCGGTCGGCACGTCCGTCGAAAACGCAGAGGGTCGGATCGTGGCCGGTGCGGGTGTGGCAAATGTGGCAGGGAAGGTGGCAGAGACAGACATGGAAGACGTCCTGTACACATCATGGAAGTGGAAGGGGAAACTGGGAACCAAACAGGTGGTTTTCCACCTCCAGGTAAGTGAGTGGGAGGGTATGTGTATTTGCGGCTGGAACAGTGTAAGAGATAGGAAGACAATCCAGCGTATCATATGTTGATATATTTAATCTGATGTAATTAATGATGTTCTATTGTGGCAGTTTATGACACATGGAAAACCAAACTCAAATGGACAAAGGCAGTTTTAGACTGTAACGCACACCCGCTCACAGCAAGTTACAGTCGATACCCCAGATTCGAGCATAGTTCCCAGGGGGTTCTCTTTGGACGAAATCGGCACTCTCGTCAGCTCTGGTTACAAAAGCCACCGGCCAAAATGGTTAGACATCTCCATTGGATTCCATTGGGGTGGTGGTTTTAATCAACATTGTCCATCTAGAAGAAACAGGAAACCGGCTTGTTCGAGCGGGTCAGCCTCGACCAGGGCTGTCAGTGCTAGGCCTCACTCTGCAGTTTGGGCAACCAAAACCGCATCTGATAGAGGTAGTTTCGGGTGCTCAGCAGGTTGGTGGCTCACCGAACAACATAACAAGTCATTGGAGTGAATCAATCACCCCAGCCGTCCATTGAGAATCGATGCTTCAAACCATCGGTATCGTCTGCATCGACCCACATCCGTCTTGGAGTTGCAAGCTGGGGAGCTGATGTTAGGAGACTCAATTGGGTCATAGATTGGGTCAGCACTGGGTTCTTCTTCTCTCGAACTCACCAGGTGTCGGTGGTTGGGAACGAGTCCTCTTCCCAACCTCCTTCAGGAGTCTCCCATGTTCTATGCAAAGGCTCGGGTTTCGAGTGAATGATCATGATATCCGAATGCTTACACCCTGGCTTAGGCCCCTTGCCCCAAAAGATTTGACTGACCAATGTCAGAATCCAAAATGAACTTGAGAACTGCTGCAAGACGATGTTCCTTTAACGAATTCAGGGTTCAGCTTCTACGTGCGTATCTTTAACTTTCCCGATGCATTCTTTCTATTAGGACCATGTTTCAAGCTTCGCTGACTTCTGCACATGTCACAAACCAACCCGTAGGCCAATGGCTCAAATGCTGCTTGCCATCGTCCTGGCAATGGAAAGTGGAAACTGGATCAATCCCCGAACAGGCAGCTTGACGAAGATTTGTTGGAGGTCCTCTAGCCTGTGGATCTACAGTACCAGTTCTTTCACACAAATCATCTACATGGGGCGAAATATGGAGAAATGCCATGCCATGCTAAAGCCTTCCACTATAACTTCTCCGGCTCAGAGGAAAATGAAAAAAAAAAACAGCAACTTTCCCAGCACTAAGGAGTTCTAAACCTGAAAGTTGTCTTTGGGATCAACTCACTCTAAGAAAGATCCGAGCATGGAAAGCGCTTGCTTTGGACCCAAAGGATTCTTATCCTTTGGGCCAAATGATGCGAAATGACTCTTTGCCTTTGGGAGGGCCGACAAAGGGGCGCTCCAATGCGACCGAATGGGGCGGCTCCAATTTCGGACGTCTGACGGATGGAGTCGCCGCATGCGGATGCCCCCCATGCGAAGTTCCGGCCCTTTTTCTCCTCCACATTTGGCGCCGGAGAGGCAGGCAGGCAGGCCCGATCATGCAAGCCAAAAAAAGCATGTCGAACAACTGCTCTTCCATTGAGGCCTGCCCCCCCCGACACAGCATGTATGCACCATCTACATTCGAGAGTGGCACATGTGGCATCTGCTGTGTCCATTCTGCGAGGGTGAAACGGCTCATCTAAGGCTCTCCAGGACCGTCGTGATCATGTTGTTGACACCTTGGATGGAGTGTGATGGGCGCCTCGTTGAGCACTAGTCATTACATGTCATTACTAGTCCTTACAAGCTGGTGGTAAAAATCATGGGCCTCTACTCCGACTGAGCAACCCTTTCACTCACCCTAACGTGGGGAAGCGCACAAACCCTGCAGCAAGTCTGCACGTGTGCCGCCGACCAGCGGGCAGATGTCCATGCTGTTCAATTTCACAAAGCAAGTTGGACCACGCTAGGCAAACCTGAAGAAAAAACCGCTGCTGAACATCGCCCCGAAGTTGGGTCTTCACAGCCTGCCAGCCTGGGTCTTACATGGTCGTCTTCTCGAGCGAACTGCTCTGTTCGGAGAGCTCCCCTGTTCTCTTCCCACTGCTTGCAGTGCGTAGTGCCCCTTGAAGCTCCATGGCTCCCTTCTAAGAGAGGATGCCAACCCCTAGCTCCTTCCGCTCCCTCTACTGCGGGCAACGACCCCTAGCTCAGCACCTCCACCAAGCAACGTTGTGCCACCTCCTCGTCCACTGGTTGCCACAGGAAGCCTGCAGGACTGAGCCATGGACTGAGGCCGGAGCAAGAACAAATCTGCTTCAGAATCTATTCCAAGCTGGGAAGACATCCAAATTGTTATTCAAAAATCATGAACCTACCAGTAGCCTTTACAAACCCCTGGATGTTTGATCCTGTCCCCTGACACCCCCAGAAACAACCTTTATTCAATTTTATATACAGTAATATATATATATATATATCTTGCAGCCCCTCCTCTCCAACTTAGAGGCCATTTCAGAATGTATCTCTTTGTGTGGGACATGCCATATACAGATTGAAAACAACACATCTTTGTAGTTTCACAATGTCAAAAACCGTAGTGCAGCCCCAGGATGTAACTTTAGGCAGTACAAAGGAGGACCATTATGAGCGATGATGAGATGAGTGAAAATGTCTATGCCCTGTCTGAATAGTCCCTCTTCTTCTAAGGTGCTTACGCCTACGCCCTGAACAGTCCCACTTCAACATCTACATGCCCTGTGTGGGCAACCATGTTGCTCGTGTGCGTCTGACAGTGGGATGTATGGTTGGTGCAAACTGTCCGTCGCATTCAGGTTCTAATGCTAGGATGGCTGAGGGACATTTGTCGTCCGGATGCACATACTCTTGACGTGCCTCGGATTACACAGTAGAAAAAAGAAAACAACAGCGACCTTGAACACGCCTAGAAGCAGAGTCCTTACAACCATTGTCATCGGTGCGACTTGTAGAGAATAAAAGAATGACCCCTAATATATGTTTTTCTTATATTTACATATTTATCTATATATATATAATAGATATATTATATCTTATCCTCAGGATCCTGAGGATCTCTTCCCGCATTCCTTGCGAGTCGCAGTTAGTCGTTATGTGGGCCGTCCATCTTGGCTCGACTGTGAGGCATGAGGTCGGCCCGGTGTTCTGTCATGGGTACCTCATGCTACCTCACTGACTTCAGACCAGGGGGGGCTTTCATAGCGGTCTTGAATCAGTAAAGCCATAGCTCCGAAGTGGGTGCCCCATGACCCACACCATTCACTAGTAAATTGCAAACTAAAGGAAGAATGAACATGAATGAACCCATATCAAATCTATTTGCTCGACATGATCTTACGCTATCAGGGCTGTTTCGGCACACGCTTAGAGATGACCCTTCCCGCTGACATGGCGCCTTCTCCTTCGGTCTCGTCCTCAAAGTCCAGGTCGGTGACGGGGACGTCTTCGGCGAAGGGGACGAGGTCTTCCAAAGCCTCACCTGGGAGATACCCCCCTTCGGCCGGAAGCGGAAGCTGGTGGGCCACGCAACCAGGATAGAGCTGTTGAGAGGGATGAGAGAGACAGATCTGCGAAACAACACTCCACCGATCTCCAAAAACGAGGTGACCAAGGACTGCATGCGACCTCCAAGAAAGAGTTTAGAAAGGACTGCCGAATATCCTGAGGTGAGTTGCGGCTGGACACTATAACTCACGCATGCAACATCCTGCCAACCCCCCACCTACAGTACCTCAAATCAAAATCAACCTAGGCTCCTAGAACTGGTTTCTGGGATGTTCGCAACAGGACGATTGTTTTGCTGTACTGATCTCGAGCAGGTCAAGGGGTTAGCAAACTCTTGCCCAGTCATGCCCACCCCTTAGAAGGTGACATGAAGAGACGATGAACATAATGACAGCTGGATTAAGTACCCCCTATTAAGTACCTCCCAGCTCGACCCCCCCCAATACTAAACGAATTTAAAACCAAGATTTCCACCGTGGCATCACCCTAATAGTTTTTTTCTCAACCAGAAACCGAAACCTCCCCCTATTAATCAATCCCAGCTCCCCCCGAAAAAGATATAATTGGTTTTATATTTGCTTCTTTTTTATAGTATATATATATATACAGTACTTTATTTGCTACTATTCAATATCTTATGGTCCATGGTGAAACTGATTTTCTGATCCACCCTTGTCTCATGCCATCTCCTCTTATTAAGGGGATGTGGTCCTCAAATACCTCCAATCTCAGACCTTGTTGACCTTGTTGGGGGGGGAGAAAGGGGTGTTTATGAATCCGGTGTCGAGATTTTCTCACCCCGAAGCTTGGAAAACCTGGACCACAAACCCAGGTCCACACTTCGGCCCCCGAACGCCGACCGCTCTTTGAGCCATTTTTTTCCCCGCGCCGGGCGCGGCCTGCGCCGAAGGTGACCATCTTCCAGGCTTCGAGGCTCTTCTCCAAGGCCTCTCGGCGGCCTGGGATGGCTCCGGAGGGGCTCCAAGATCTGCAGTGCTGAGTGGAGGGACGGGGAAAGGCAGGAAAATCCAAAACAAAAGACCCATAACGTCTGGAGTCTGGACGCATCTCAAAAGGGAAAAGGCTTGCTGTGCTTCATGTAGTGTAGAGTATTTTCCGTCATCCAGTTTGTGTGTTGATTCCCTCTCCCCCCCTCTCTCCCTCCTTCCCCTCCCTCGCGCTCGCTCTCTCTCTCTCTCTCTCTCCAGGCTTGTGTTTATAGTGTTGACTCCCGTGCCCCTTGGAATGAATTCACCACCATTCTAGTTAGAGGAGGAACAGGTACGTCGGCTCGACCATCTTGCATTTAGTCTCCCTTTCTCTTAACCTCACGCACCTTGCTCGCTGGTGCGGTGCTATCCCACGGTTTCGCACGTGGGCCATGGGTTTCCCAAGGCCCAGGGCCGTGGAAAAGGAGCTCAACTGAGGCCGTCCACCAAGTACACACGTCTGTGGAACAAAGAAACTTGATGCCATTCTATGGAGGAATGGCCCATTCATCTCAACAAACATCCATCTCCAAGCATCTCTCTGACTGAATGGCGGATCACTTCGAGAAAAAAGAACAAGAATGAGTCCGGCGTCGATCTTGTGCTGGCATGACATCATTTAACATTGGGCGAGTCCGAGCTGGAGACCAGCGGCGAACACGACAGTGCCGTTCCAACGGGGATTGGTGGAGGCCAACTCTTCTTCAAGGGCATGTTGCATGGATCACCCAGAACCTGCAGACCCTTTTGGGTCGCAGTTTCTTCTCGGGTCTCGCAAAGCAAAGCCTCGCAATTCCGGCGGCCATGTCCGGTCCGGTTCCAAAGATACTGGCCGCATGGACATGACCCTGGCGCTACCCTCAGTATCCTCAGTTAAGCTTGGAACGATTAGAATGCCCTGTAATATACCAGTCTTTTTCTACAAGCTGTATATTACCTCCTCTAACTCTAGTGGTGTTGGACGAATACCCCTCAACCCCCCCCTTCTCGGTCAAGGTCTAGGCAGCCTAGGCAAGTCTCCTTAACTTCACTGAGAGTAGCTCTACACATGGCTCGACACTCCCTTTTCGGAGCGCGTCTCAAACGTCACGTCGATGGGCGAAATCAGATCGACGAGATCAAATAGATGAAGGTCACCAGAAGGACACCTCGAGCGGCTCGAGCGGCTCGATCGAAGACCGACACATGGCTACCTTGCTCCCCCTCACCCTGCAGACCCTGCAGTCACGATAGTGTCACAAAAGACGAGTTCTCCGAACATTGGCATCATTTTCCTCACTCAGGCCAGCATTGTACCGCTCTTCAAGCCCAGCGACCTCCCACCACCTCCCACCCCTCCGACCGGAGACGATCTGCGGTCTCCGGAGACCACCGGTCTCCGGTCACCCGCGTGACCAGGCGCCTGAGATGTAGGCCCATCGGAAGACCAAGTCCACCTGGTAGGAGGGCGGTCGCTCGCCAAAGGTAATGTTCATGGCCTGGCCGCCGACAGTCTGTCCGAGCTCGGATCGTCGTGGCGCGACTCCGGGTGACCCTGGTGGCCCTGGGGCAGTTCGACTCCGGGTCGCAGCGTGGTGACCCGTGGTGGAGAGGAGAAGGCATGCCCGTGGTGTTCCACTGTCCACATGTGGGTTCGTAGACGTTGGGGGAACTTAACAGCCTGGAGTGGGAACTTCTTAGGTGATTTGATTTTTTTGATGTGATGTGGAATCAATAGTATGTGATGTTGATGCCAGTTCTAGCAACTCTTCCTAGTTGTCTTCGCCCAGCAGCTCCTAGCAAACCTGTTCCTGGCCAAGATGTTGTCTTCCACTCAGCACCAGCAAGGAACACCAGCCATCTATAAACCACCTGGGGTGAGACAACGAAAGAAACAAAGGATACATGCAAATGTGAGCCCTCCTCTGTGGTTCTTGGGTTCTTTTCTCATTTGTTTTCCTCTGCACGAAACAGATCAAAAGAGCAAACAGCTTCATCAGCTTGCTTCTGACATCTTCTGACCATCTTGCTTGTGTAGTGCAACGTCTCCCCACCCTCCCCCACGAGAAAAAGAAAGAAAGTCTCACTTCCAAGAGCCCACCTTTCCGGGCAAATACTTCTGGATGTCCATCATGAAGCGTTTGAAGTCAGCGGTGGTCATCCGCTTCCCCTTCCCCACGATACCCAAACCGTAGAAGAGCTCCATCACTTGATCCCTGGACCAATACCTTGGCCATGAGAAAAAAGCATTCAAAGCTGGCGGTAGCTGGCTGTTTTTTGCCTCCCAGTTCGATTAAGAATTCCAGTGATCCGTGTAAGGTCGGGTTCTTTTGGTTGTCTGGCAGCGTTCATCGCAAACCGATCTGTCTTTCTGATCCTGTCAAAGGCGTCATTGGAGAATCGGTAGACGGTACCGAACACCCCAAGAAGTGCCACCCCCTGTCACTGATCGATTTCAAGAGCAAATAGGGGGGGCCGATGGGGGGCCGCAGCCGTCTCCATAGTCTGCATGGTGTGAGTGAAACAGGCCAACGCCCAAGTTGTTCAAAACCAAAACGCACAAGGATCATCAAGGATCCAACTAAGTAGCACACCTCAAAAGAAGAGGAAATGCCAGGAGACAAGAAGGGCCACAATCCCTCTCCGTATCTCTTTCTCTCTGTGCTGGCCTGGCCTCTCGCCTCGCCTCATCGCACCCTGAACCCCAGCTGCGAATTGGGCCAATCAACCAATTCGTCACACCACCAAGCAGGCCACAAACACCAAAACGATCCAAAACGACCATCCAAGCCATCCCCCAACTAGACCTCCCTGGAGGCTCCTCAGTCTCCAGCCGTCCCCTGAACCGTGAACGACGCCCCCAAGCGGCTGGCCCAGTCTGCGGAAGCCTGCCTGGAGAGCGGTCGCATTTGGTCGAGTACGAGGTCATGCGAAAGGTGTCCGGGTCCCAAGGGAACAAGGAACCTGAAATCACCTGCATTTCGACATGGGAAAAGGATGAAGATCGCAACCTGCAACTACAGAAATGGAAAAACTGATGTTTGCATGATTCTGCCCACAAAAGTGAGTAGGCCGGAGACCCGAAAGCCCCGCTTCGTTCGCCCAGCTTCGCCTGCACCTCCTTCCAGCTGAGTTCCCCTGAGTTGTCCCGGTCGAACAGCCGGTAGACCTGGCTGTAGAGGAGGCCAGAAAAGGGCTACTACATGGCGAGAGTGTCCATGGGACTGGAATAGTTGCACCATCTCATGCCATTTCCTCTCATGTCATAAGCCAACATCTCATGAGGGACTAGAAGAGATGTAAGACTGGTGCACGCAGCGCATCAGTGGGACTTGAGGCATATGATTTTAAATCGTAGATCTCGGACAGCGGGCAGGTGCACCTGATGGAATTTCTTCTGCAGGTCGATCTCCTTGCAGCGGCGACGACGAATGGAGTGGGGGCGGAAAAAGCAAAGAGCTGAATTCCCCTCCAGGGTCAAGTGAGATTCATTGGAACGTCCCAGAGGTGGACGTGTTCACCATCGCCTGCAAATCGCTCAACAAACACGGCCCCATGCAAGGCGTCGCGTCACGCAGCTCCGACCGCGCCGAGGGGCAAAGCTCCAGAAACGACCAGAACGGCTCTTTGTTCTTGAAACCTCCCACATGCAAGAACTTTATGGAAAAAGTTATGTTCTTCAGTTCTTCAATATAGTTTTCCCCTCCAAACTCCTCCAGGAGCCCCTGACAACCTCCCCACTGATCGCTCGCGCATCGGCTCAGCTCGTTGTCTTCGATGGCGTCTCCTCCGCATCTTCCTCGCCATCAGGTTCAGTCACCTCCCAACCGGGATTGGGCGGAGGTGGCACACCCTCAAAGCCTTCGCCCGGATAGATCCTCGGCGAAGGTGCGCGGCACGAAGCCGAGAGATCGAGGTGCAAGAAGCCGATGCCGGTCGGTCTGAAAAGGACACCGGGTTAACATCCCCAAGATCACGCGCTCCTGTTGAAATGTGTCTTTTTGGGGGAGGGAAAGGTTGTCTGGCCTTGTGCTCAGTCGGTGGGAACAGCCCCCCTATGAGAGATGTTGGCTTCTCGCAGCAAAATCAAGTGAGATCAGAAACACCCCACCGACCAACACAAAAGTCACACGAAAATAACATCCCAAGCCTTTTCGCATCCATCACTTGATCCCCGATCTTCCTAACATACCGCCTGTGGAAGGGGTTTTCCCCCTCTATTAGTCGAGACGGTCCGGTTTCTTGTTCTCTGGGACCTGTGAACCCAAGGCTCCCCCGTGAGGGGTAGATCTTCGGTGCGGCACTCACCATGTTTTTGCCGCTGTGCTCCTTGCTCACACCTCAGCTTTCGATCAACTGGAGTGGTTTCAAGCTCCCGGGGGTCAGAAACACCGAGCCTGGCCGGCGGTGCTCGGATCAGGCAGGTCAGTCTAAGTAGCAGCACGGAAAACACCCCCGTGGATTTTCGGCCTTTTACCTGCAGGTCACCTGCTCAACCGGGCACCATGAAGATCTACAAAAAGAATCTACAGTACATTACAGTAATTACTCAGTGGGTGCACAAAGAATACAAAACATGTCAGACCTGGTGGTTCTTTTCGATCGTCAGCGGCGTGCTCGAAAAAAACGCAAACGGGAGAAGGACCTGAAAAACACCCGATGTCTGCGCCCGCCACACGCGGCCTCCGTGATCCTCCTTGGCCTTCTTCTTGACCGTCTCTGCTAGGTGCTTAAAGGCCTCACAGAGCGACACGACCAACAAAGCAAATTATGTTTATAGTTTGTATACTGAAGGTGTATATATATATATATTATAGATGCATTATATCTAGTTTATACATTAAAATCAAATTATAGTTGCATGATACATGCATCAGTATACTTAATCACTTGACGTCTGTACTTGGTGCGGAGTCATGCGATCACTGTTGTCACGATCGACTCTCCCTCTACAAAAACCAAGATCCGGAGTTCTTCTTTCGCATGCTGCAGCTCACGCGAGTTGGTAGGAGGGATATCAACGAATTCCACGGCTGGTCGGGGCTTTAGAATGGTGTAAGATCTCTTCCATTCTCACTGCATCGCTAATCACTAATCCCTTCCCCCCTTCCCTTATCAATTGGTTTTCAATACACGAAGTCTCACTGAATGCGATCCACCTGGCCAACAAATAAAATCAAATAAATACACAAATCATCACCAACCAATCAAAGCAATCCAAATCATACTTCCTTCCAATTCAAAGGCTGAGAGGACTTCTTTGAAGCGTTTCTCCAGACTTCGAAGCGTCAGCACAGAAACCGTCACCGCCTCGAATTGACGCTCGCGGGAGGTCTCCAGCTGAATCAGGAAGCTCACCAGGCCGTACTCGAAGACGGCGCTCAAGCAGAAGAACTTCATCAGGAGCCTCCATGGGAATGCCCATGCACGTGGAATGTCCATGGCACTGTCTATGGCAATTGCGGAATTGCCCTGATGTCCATCGAATTTCCACGTCTCCATGCATGTCCACCATGGTTAAAAAAGGAAACTTGCACAACTTGGAGAAGGTTCCTGGAAAAATCTGGAGAAGGTTCCATGAACTTCCCTGCGGTCCATGGCATCTTTTTCTTTTTGGGACCTGTTCCGAGACATGGCTGCCTTGGGGGCAAGCATAGTGCATGCAACCAGTTCCGGGCCCAGCGGCCGCCACAGCACAGCTTCGTGGTACTGAGAAATGCTGACCATCCCAGATATCCCAGTGCTGTCTTTCCGGCTTTACAAAGCAGGGGGCAGTGAGGGGTATAGGTGGTATAGGATGGTAGGGCGTAACTGGTGTGAGGTGGGGCATCCTTCATGGCTCGACGTGGACCGGAGGAGTTCGAAGGGAGCGGACCACTGACAGAACAGCGTTCGGCTGGCGATGCGGTGTCCGGACACGAGGCGGTTTCACGTCCAGGCATAAATGGATGGATCGAAAGTGTTCGAAAGTCATGAACATATATGAAAGTATGTGAAGCTGGTTACTGAGGGGTTCACATGCCTTGACCCACCCCCCCCCAAAAAAAAAACAAGTGATCGCTTGTAATTGCTCATAATTGTTCAAATACAGTATTATGTTTCTTTCCCCTTGGGCAGTGCTCTCAGAGCTCCAAATGGCATGGCTCAACTCGCACTGAATCCACCATCGGACCGGACCATCGATCTGCTCAAGCAAGGTGCAAATAGCTGGTGATCCACGTGAGGTAGTTTAAGGGAGGCAGGTTGCTGATCACGTTGTTCCTGAGATCCGCGGCACACGTGCGTGTTCCACGATGTGAAAAACGGGTTCCTTCCTTCGTCTCGCACGAAGAAAAGGGCCGTGGACTGGCCTGAAACCCACTGAATGTCCACATGTGCTCTTCCAAATGAAGGCAAGGCAGCAGGGGAGTCAGCCAAAAGCGATGAGAGTCGGGGATCCATCATCCCATTTACCGATGCGCGACTCCGGAGTCACCCTGCCCCGAGTCATCCTCTCACGAAGGACGCATGCATGCGGCATGCATGGTAGATCGTGAGCATGCACATGTTCATTTGACTGACGCCTACACAGGAGTCCAGAAGAACCCACTCATACGCTTCTTATAGCGAGATTTCTGGTTACAAGCGTCGGGGTTTAGTCACCCAAAGTCACCCGGCCGCGTGTAAACGCAGCATCCAAACAATATTGTTGACCTGATACTCTTCCGGTTATATTGCCATCTTGCATCTAACCCCATTGTAAACGCAGCATCCAGACGACTTTCTACAAGACCAGACGACTTAACCAGGTACCCAGTAATTAGCCTATCAACCACAAGCAAGCAAGGCCTACACAACCAGCTCCCCCGCAAAAAGAAGTTTCTGGCACTTCGCAGCCTTCGCCGTCCAATCCACACGGAACGCCGAACCCGTCGTCGCACCGGAATCGAAGCGTCTCCAGGTTCAGCATGATGAGCACCGGAATCACCGCGATGGCCACGCGCGCGGGCGCCACAGTGCGATTGATGAAGAGCCCGCTCCAGCTGACGAAGGTGAAGAGGATGCATGTCACGAACACAAACCTCAGCGAGCTACTCGGGCGATCTCGGGACAGCGGTCCATCAGTTCATCACCTGGAATGCCCACGAACCTACAGCAATTGAAAGGAACATTACTGTATATACATACCAAATTACCATGGAGCTCAACCTCTTGAGCTGTCTCAAGAGCTTCTTCGCTCAAGAGCTTGCACGTGGCGTGCACGGCAGGCTTTCTTCCTGGTCAATCAAGGTCCTGGTCGTGCAGGCTTTGACCTGGTGAGTTGCCTTGACCTGGTGATTTCCTGGATGTTCCTGGCTTGCACTCATCAGATACATGAGGCTGAGACAGTTATGGTAGCAACATGTCGCAACCATGGTTTTCCAGCAACCCCCAAGTTGTGATGGCTGTTTTGTACCCTACCCAATGTTATCCGCTCTCGTTGCTGATGCTTGTGAGTTGGATCTGACATGAAGAATTGGAGCTGTGGCTGCACTATGCCCATGCCAAAGGGCATCATGAAGGAGTCCGGCATTCTTTGGAGTTCGAAGTAGAGGAGAACGAAATTGTAGCCTCCATTGCTGCCGTGCCGTGCAGTCTAAGGCCTATAGGGCCCAGGTCCATGTTGTTCGGATTGCCAACAGCAACATGTTCGAAATGTTCACGAACTGGAAATACAGCTATTTATCATTTACATGCTACATGATCGTAAATGTTGATCCGGGGTTGCACAAGGACAGCAAACAAATGGAAATGATGTCCACTACGTCTTCGAAAAGAAGATCACTGACCTAGTTCTTTGTCATTTGTGTTTCTCCTTTCTGCGAGAAACAAACCCTCCCTTCAATAAAAAAAAATAAAAGGAAACTTCAACCACCGACGACCGGGAGTCTCAAGCCGCTCCATCTTCCCACTCAACATCATTCCCACTCAAGCCAACAATCCGCCTTTCTGGTTGGCGCCCACACCATAGTACTCCGTTTGCACCCGCGAGTAGGGCGGCCGCAAAGCAAACTCCGTGGTGCCCTTGTAGTCCGCGGGCAGGTCGACTCCACCAGCCTGGTGAACTCCGTGGTGACTAGGCCGGGCGAAATCCCGGAGGACGGCAGGGAGGGAAAGGATCCAGCAGGCCTCAAACATGGGAGGCCTGACGAGTGTGCCAAAAATGATGCACCTGTTCCAGCACCCCGACTCTACAGGTCTCCGAAATGGTGGCTTTTGGAGACTTAAAGTGGCAGGTGGTGACCTGTTGGAGGGTGCTGGCTTAGAACCAAATGAAAGCGAAAAGAAAGCATGCCCTGCACAGCACGCGGAGTCTTAAAAAGATTCAATAAGTGTTGACGGGTCTGCCCACGTTGGCCCATGTGTGATGTGTGTTCCCTCCTCCAAAGGGTCTAGGGCGAACTCCCTGGGAGACCAACCTCAAGCTGGTTTGAACTTGGAACGGTCGGGCTCGGGCTTTGGGCCACCACCGCGCATGTTCAACGACACTGACAGCTCAATTAAGCACCCAAAACAGGATACGCCGGATACGCCTGAAAAATGTTTGCCGCCACGTTGGACACGTCATAGGCATAGGAGGACATCCTAGCAACGGCTGGCTGGGGGCCCTTGGTAGAAGACGCCGGGGCCTTATTTATAAATATACAACCATGCGGTCTTTCTAGTGGCTTCGGGGCCACTTGGGTTATATGACCACAACGTCCGCTGGCTGGAAGACTGGCCAAAACGCCCTTGCTACCACCCCCGGTTGCGGAATGGACGACTGCAGAAGAGATCGTTCTCGGCCCGCCCGCGGCCATATCATAATGACCACCCAACAATGGCTTGCAATGATGATCCCCTACCATGGACTTCTCACTTTTCTTGGCTAAAGGTACTCATAGACTCATAGATCTCATCCGAAGGAGCCTCTGCTATTCTGAACCTATTCGGAGGTTGAGCTGCCTGGTGTAGATGTGCGGAGCCCCTCTTAGGAACACAGAAATGCTTGGAGCATTGGTGCAAGCACACGCGACCATCTACTGGTTGGTGTCTACTGGGAACTGTCTTTCCTGCTGCTCAGTGTGCCGTCTCAAGCTGGCTGAGTTTAACATGTTTACTGCTTGCTGCAGATCGGCACTCTTGACATAGTAATAGCATGTAAATAGCACATTTAAAACAAGACAACAATGTTCTCACCTGTTCTCCTCAAATTGAAAGTTCCCTGCTTAACAATGTTAGAGGAACCTATGACTATACATGTGCTATGATGGCCAGAGGGTGCACTTCCTCAAAATCAGAGGTAGCCAAGAAAGGCAGAAACCACATTATAAAGTAGACCTTGTAGTAGCCAACGTGCGGAACTTCCAACAAGCAACCAAGGAGTTTGCAAATTATTTTTGCAAAGCTTCCCCTTTTCTTTGCTACCCGCTGCCCCCCTGACTTCTATATGTATTTATATGCCACCGTCATATAGTCTGTGACGATTGATCCTCGACCGGCTTCGACTCAGCCCGCCTCACCACGCAAGTCTGCTTGTCGAATGGCAGGGTGGAATAGCTCATGGGACAGCCAAAGACATGTGAAAAGCGCTCGGATCTGTAGACATATCCTCAGATCATGGAGATACAATCAGATACAGTGAGACTTCTGAAGGGAGCCAACCAGAATTGGACCGCAAGACAACGTATGGAAAAAAAAAATCACCCAGTCGATTTGCTAGCTGTCGCTCGAACCAGCTGTTGTTACTCATTACTGTCTCTTCTCTGTTCATCCCGAAACAGCACACACCTGTCATGACCTGCCATGACTTGCTTGCTTGCTTGCTCGTGCTTCTTCTAGATCAGTGAGCCCTCAGTGAACCACCCAGGCGCCGTTGGGAGAGATGGTCAAGCCACCGGCACCATACCATTCCTTCACCTCGGAGCGGCAGCGAGTGCATGGGTGAAAATGATCGATCTTGCTCGAATGTAAACATCCCTCCTAACCTCCCAACAGCTTGGCTCAAACCTTAAAGACCATGGTTGGCAACCATGGGCCACCAGCTTGATTCACCTGGACCTCAATTTTGATGCGAGATCTGAAATCCAGACCTTTGTGCGGACAGGTGTCTGATCCTGTCCCTTGGACGACGCTTCAAGGCCAAAGAAGATCAAACTCGAAAGCGGATAGCGGGATTTATATGTACGTATGGTTCACGGGACGTGGGGATGGGACTTCAATGCAAAGCTCAAAAGGTGCTGTGAGTTTCATTACTATAGAATCCCCACAGGCAGGGAGATTCGACTGCAACCTCCCGACCTGGTCGCCATCTACATCCATCCACACACCCCTGAATTCTATAGAGCAATCTCTACCAGAGATTGAAGAGAATCATCATGGTCATGGAATTGGATGGTATGGCGGCCTGGCCGCGGCCATCCTGGTCCTCGGTCATGATCCTATGGGTCATCAATCCGAAGACCAGACAGGTAGTGGGTGAACTCATGTGAACTCTATGGCGGTTCAGGGAGCGCGTGGCGGTCACATGAGCGCATGGCGCGCGCCAAGGAGCCGAATTGTCGAAGTAAATGTCCTCAGGAGCCGAGCCGAGCCGAGGAGCCGTCCAGTGTGGTTAGGTTGGAAGTCAAAAAGGTCCAGGGCCTGACCAGTGGGTTTAGGGTTTTGGGTTTTGGGTGTCAAAGGTTTGGTGGTGACCAGATTTCGGGTTCCCTTCTGGGAGTTGGCATTTCCGGTTCTCCTCTGCTTGAGAACCGCCACAGTTCTCCGAGGCCCCCCTGACCACCTGGACCATCTGTGGAAGATGATGCCTTCTGGACCAATTATATACGACTTGTTGATTTTCGGCGTCTTCGACCAAGGCCCCCTGATTCAACTGCCCCCCTGCTGTTGGGACCGAAACAGATTTGAGGGGAGGCTTTCGGTCCGCTTCACGCAGGAATGCCTCGGATGTGGGCTAATTCGCCCACAAACCCTTGGAGTGAACATCCACATGGTCACATTTTAAAAAAGGGATCCGCCGTGATCTGTCCGAAGGTCCGATATGTCACCAGATGTCACCAGTCAGTTCGACCCATGTTCCAGAAGTGCTGTGATCGGGTCCATGTGAAAAATGTCTGAAGACTCACATGGACCCTGAAAAACCATCAGTTTCTAAAACAAAACTGACCAGAAAAACCTGGAGATGTACTCTCCATCAGTGAGGAAAACCGTCCATGGAGAGTATATCTGATCTTTGACGACTGTCGACATGTTATGACTTGAGAGAAGATACTGAGAGGTTTACATCCATATGGAGGCTTTATGATGTTTGATTCGATGTTTTAATTCATCCACCGTCTACACGACATGTTCTTGACGACTTCACCCCACAGAAAACATCAGGAAAACCACCCCCAGGACCAAAAACCGCGTCAACTCCACCACCCCCAGCCCAGGATCAGGCACCACACACCACACGCCAAGCGTCCGGCTGCCAGAACGGCCAGGACTTCGTGGGGATGATCAGCGCCTCGCAGCCCGGCCACTGCGTCAGATTCAGCCGGGGATCGGTCCACCTGGGAAGCGGCGCAAAGGAGCAGGGGGGGGCGCCAGAGAGAGATGGATATAGTAGAAAATCAGGACGATAAATGATAAATATTGGTACAGTATATTTTTTTAGTATATGAGCAAAGGAAGAAAGAAAGAAAGCAAGCAAACAAGCAAGCAATAGATAAAAATAGAGATAGAGATAGAGATTCATGATACTATATAATGTGTTTACACGTGTGCGCATGTGTGTGTGTGTGTGTCTTTTGTATGTATCTTGCTGTCATGCTTGTCTCACCTGATCTCATCTCCCTGTATGTTTTTTTGAATTCACCATCCTTCCAGATCTATTCTTGCTACGTATGTCAATGTCTATCCGTTGGTCTGTCTGTCTCTCGATCTTTCCTGCTCTAGCTTTCCGCAAATGCCTTTGCAATGTCAGATGTGTATTTTGCATGCATGTTATGACAATTATGACATCAAGCAAAAGTATCTCGTTTATTTGGGGCTCTTTTTCTCGTTCACCAGCGAACGCTGAAGTTGGACAAACAAATAGAGCGTGCCGTGGACTACTTTAGTCAACAGGTGGTTGCTCATGTGTGAAGGCCCAAATGTGGGATCGAAGGTGAAGACAATCAATTTGTAGTAGCAATGGCAGCTTCATGGAAGAAGAAGAAGGAGAAGACACCTGAGAATTGCTTGCATATCCAAACCTTTCGTTCTCGGTTCGTCTCAAAATGGAAGAGCCACCACAAATCTATAATAGAATCTAAAAAAGCAAAACTGTGAAACCCATCGGTTCTAGCTCAACTGTGTCTACTGATTGTTCAGAAGCTTTCGGGTGGTGTTCATGTGTTCACCACGCCCACCATTCCATACCATTCCCACATCTTCCCACATCTTCGTTCTATCGCGCCACGCACTTCGGTAGTAGCCCTCCATCGCCAGCTGCTGGTCTTTTTGATTCACTTGCACGATGGAGGCCACGAAGAGCATGATTTCCACCTGTCCGCCGGCACCCGAGGCCGCGGTGTCGCCGACCGCTGGGAAGGGTCGCCGGCGTCGGGGCCCAGCCGGTCTCAGCGCCCAGATGGAATCGGTAGAAGATGGTTCTTGACAAGTGACTTTCAGGGCTAGTCTGAGAGCAACTCGCTGCTAGCTTGGAGTATTCATGAGCATTCGGGGGTTGTCATGTTTCTTCGACCAACATGGAGAATGGAGCCGGTTGCACCGGCCAGAAAAGGCCGCAAGGGAAGCCTTATTTCTTCTGTCACTGTCGGTCAACCAGGTCGTTGGAGCCGCAACTCTGGTCATCCAGAGAACCCCCCCCGCGGCCTGCACGGGTTCCCCGGTCAGTTGACCGGGATGTGCAAATTCATCGTAGCCCACCGTCAAGTTCGCTGTGATCTCCTGGCGAGGAAGTCGTAACCCAGTCATCCGGGTCCGGCCGGAACATGAGCCCACTCCATGGATGGCCCAGGAGGGGTCTCAAAGCAACCAAACACTGATCTGGTTGGTGGTTGCAACTCATCTCCCTATATGAGTCAGCGGGCCCGGCATTTGGGCCCGGCATTTGGGGCATCTGGGTCACCCATCCACTGGCACCCAGTATCAGCCATCCTTTGGGGTCTTCAGGTCGGAATTGTCTGCTGACGCCCCGAAGGTCAGCGCCACTGGCAACAAGGCCCAGGGCAAACCACGACTGCTCCCGTGCACCTCGGGGTTAGGACAGCGAGTGGCAGCGGCCAAGGCTGTGAGCCAGCTCAGGAGGTAGCTACGCTGCAAAGCCATGGCGAGTGTGGAAATCTTCAACTCAGGCTTTCAATGGAGACCTGGAGCCATCTGTTCAAACGCGGGGCTTTCAATGGCTTTCTTTGCGAGGGGTGCCTATGGGTGTGCTCCTCTGTTTGGGGTATCCGGTATCCTGCCTCAGCAAGTGAAAATTGCTTCTTCAGGCTTCTTCGACGTCTTTTGAGGTCAAATGGATCAGTCAGATCTTGTCAATCATGGGTATAACATGGTATAACTAACAGTGATCTAAGCGACCTAAAGCCAGCGGCTTGCGCCAATGGAGTGGAATCCTGCGTCTTGCCACAGTCATGGGCATCCTCCATGCACAATCATAACACAGCTGTGAACCCCTACTCCCCTGCAGAGGACGACATGGAACCCCCAAACTACTGGGTTGTAGAGGAAAATCGTCTTCCACGGGTCAGTTCTCAGGTTATAGTTTGTGGGGGAGTAACACAGCTGTCAATCCTGCATAGCTGCTCCACTCAGACTGCTTCAGGCCGACAAACCTCTGACTCTGACAGGAGGGATCCGGGAAATAAACCAGGAACCAACGGAACCAACGAGTCCAGTCCCAGTGTCCGGTTTCGACCGACGAGCTGATACGAGTGCCATCCCCCCCCAAAAAAAGAACAAACAAATCAACTGGTGGAACACATCAACGTTGAGGGGCACATGACGACCTCCATGAGATACTCAAAGAAGACACCATGTCACCGTCATGACACCATCCATATCTCATTCATGATTCATGACACCAGCCATGTCCTTCGAGCGATGTGCAGAAGTGAAGTCTTCGGGGACATCGGCACCAGGCCGGACATGTTGAGGGCAGTGCCGGGCAGCATACATGATACAGCTATCATACCTAATTAATTGCATGGCTATGACACAACCTTTGACCCTAGCAGCTAGCAACAATCAAGAAGCACTGTATATATACTGTAGTTGTGTTTTCCATTTGGGCTTACAGTTACATAATCTCATATGCTGTTTCACCGCTTGCGGTGCATCTGCAACCCAGTCGCGCTCTTGCCGCTCGTGCTCTTCCAGCACTTCTTCCTGGACCCGGCATCTGTGATCCCAAGCATTTTCGGACGAGTTGGGTGAGACACCCAGACACCTCTTCGTCCATCTTTGCGGCCATGCATGTGCACATGAAGGCGACCAGCTGCAAAAGACGGGGTGGTCCAGGGAGCCAGTCCAGCGTCCTGGATTGATGCTCCCACATGATGATCATGGTCCATGCTTCCCTTCCTCTCCCTTCCACCAAACACCATGGTCGTTGGTGTGTCCCATCGAGCCTGTTGAAGAAAGCGGCTGAGAGCTTCAATTGGATTCTCCTGCCAGCGGGGGAATCTTGAGCACGTAGGGAATCTTCTCACCAAATCCATCCAAAATCCCCGCGGATAGGGACCCTTAAGCCCTCCTGTAAGAACCTTGTTTGTGTTGCATCTTGTCATGATGTCTAGCGCAATGAAATGTGACATATTAACATAACTCGGGATTATATAGCTTTGGATGGTCAAACACCTGATTCATCCTGAATTGTGCCAGCTCTCGATGCTCCAACATTGCTCCATGCCTTCAACTAACTTTCATTGGTTTACCATGGTTTACTGATTCCTTTACCCTTCATGTTTGCCCCTAATCGACCGACTCCTCACTGACTCCTCTCTGACTCTGCCCCACTCCCCCCACGGTCCGCTCCTTTTCTGAAGGGTTGGAGCCCCCAAACCACTTCGAGAGCTGCTGACTCAGGGTCTGGGCATCGGAGATGGGGGCGGTGCCAAGCAGGGCCGGGCCGAGCGGCGTTGAACGAGAGTGAACGAGCAGCACCGGGCGCACCGGGCACCACCGGGACTGACCAAAACCGTCGGGATCTGCATGGCAGGGCGCCATCCAGCTCCATGATTGGTTGAGAGGCCTCCTGATGGATCCATGTGACATGGAGAGGTGAGGCCATATGAGTTCTCAAAGCCACATGGAGATGTGAAGTGAGTCGATCTACCCGCTACAAATCACAGGTCCAACGTCCATCAGCTTTTGGTCGCTTTTGGATGTGCTTGGACTCCTTCAGTGGTTCACTCACAACCTCCACTGGGCCGGCCCGGTACAGTTCCTACCATGCGCGATGAAAAAACCGTCACTGTTGGACCATCTGATGCCTGTTTGCTCAGTCTTCGGGTGACACGGAGCCCAAACAAGGTAAAACGGACCAACACCGAGGACCCGGGTTCTCCCGCCGGAAGAGACTTTACTGACAGCTGGTCCGGTGCAAGTGCTCTTTACCCCCTTGGTAACCAGCAGTTGTCCCGCTGATTGGTAGCACCTCTGGACGACTTGGAGGCCAATTGAACAAACGCTCACTTGCACTGCAAGGTGTGCGTCGTTTGAAGCAGCCAAACCTGCGAGGTCAGACCCGGTGAGGCCTGGGACGTGCACCGGTTCTTCTACACCGTGCACAGACGGCCAGACCGGTGCACCTCATTAGTGGATGGAGTGCAAGATGGCACAAGGGCACCCAAGTTGGGGGGGCCAGACCTGTCCAAGACAGAAGGGCGTGTGCCATCGAGCCTCTGAAACCGCTGGAAGTCCAAAGAAAGAAATTAGAGCTTTAACACAAAAAAGGAGAATAATAAACGATAAACACATATAAACACTGATTATACCAGTTGTACTGGGACCCAGGGTCAGTACGGCCCCCTATAAATTCCTACTGTTCACTATACTCATGTTCTTTCTCATCCTTCCGAAAAGGATCCCGCCTTGGAGGAATCCTCCGTGTCGCCGCGCGCCAGCTGCAAGGACTGACTCGGCGAGCTGGGCACCGAATTGCTGCGCTCCGCCAGCGAGCCTACGGAGCGGCGCACCGGCCCCGAGCGCACGGCACCGGAGGTGGCGAGGAGGGGCCGTTTAGAGATCAAGCTAACAGCGATATACAGCGATGGCCTCCAACCTAACAGCCATGGCCTCCAACCTACTAGCGATGGCCTCTAACCCAACACTCCCCCGGAATCATCACCGGAGGTGCAAAACCCTCGTGAAACCCACCGGTTGATGGTCTTCGGATGTCTTGGTGTGCATGGTTACATCCATACCCGACCGGTCAAAGGGGTGGGTGTAAGCTGTTCGGAAGCCCGTGCGTGTGGGCCCCAGGCAGGAACCAATTGCATTGACAAAAGAGGCCTTCGATTTTTGACACTGGGATGGGTTTGCCTTTGGGGTGGCAGCCAGTCTGTTCAGGTTATAGTCATAGTATATAGTGCATTCTTAACGTTGCTAAATTCTTTGCGTGGTTGTAGGTGTGCAGCGTGCACTACAAACTCTGGATTGTTTGGCTGCTTCTATCCATGGAACATGCTAGACATATTGCGTTTCCTTCCCAAAACAGAGAGAAAATGTCCCATGTACCATCATCTACCTAAGCATCATCGAGAAGATTAGGATAGACTCCAGTAGGACGGTTCCAGTGCTCTGTCAATCAATCAATTTCTGTCAATGATCGGTTCGCTTGCACGACTCGTTGTCAGCAGAGAAAGAAGAAAATGATCAGTTTCATCGCATCGAAATCAACTCACACACTTCGTCTTTTTCTCTCCATTGTGGCGTTGCCAAGATGCGGGGCGAGGGCAGTTGGACCGGCAGAAGCAAATCGACGCTCCTGGCGAAGCATTGCGAAGAGGAGCGTCGAACCCGCAGTCGGGTTCGAGCGGCTCCAAAACACGTGTGAGACACGATTGCTGAGAAAGTGTCCGGACACTTTTCAGATTCCTTGTGGCTTTGAGGAAGCGAACGAACTGTGCTTTTAAGCCTCTAAAACGGCCGGAGCCTCCTAACCTCTTAACCTACAGTATGTATATATATATGGTACCCCTCCTATACCCACCTCCTATTGATTATACTATATATATGTGTGTGTGTATAAATCCTACAAGGCAAATTCGTGCAGCCTTCGATCCGCGGTGCATTCCCGCAAACCTGTCCTCAAAGAGTCTCGGCTCAGCATCCCCTGGCGAGAGGCTTGGGATCCAGAGAGGTTGAACCATGTGGCCGTTATCTTGGGGCTTATCTTGGGGCTTCTGAAGGGGGAAAACTCTCTGAACTAAAAACATACAAGAAAGGTATATAGAAAGACATGTTCCAGGACCTTGCAGGAGAACGCCTCGTTTGGTGGAAAAAGGCTGAGTGCCCCAACACATTTGCCGCGCCGGGTCTTTTTCAGCTAAACGAGATCCTCTCAATCTACGAACGGCCCCTAGTGGAAACCCTTAGCTGTCAGAATTTACACATTTCCAGTTCCTAAACATTCTGGTAATTACCCACCAACCAGCGGACTTCCTTCGTCTTTGACCGATTCTCGAGTGACCCGACCTGCATCAAGACGCCCCATCTACCAGACTTGCGTACACCGCTTATTCACTGAAGCCCATGCGAGAATGCGACCAAGACCGGGAAGGGGGGTCCGAGCTAAAGAGTGTGGTGGTGCATTCACTAGTTCAAGAACACCAGGCACTTCAACATCTTCCGCCTCCTCATCAGCGTCCTCCTCCAACTTCGGCAGGCCCCTCCGATCGCCCTCCAGCTCCTCCTGCGACCGAGGGCCGAGGGCTCCAAGGATCTCTCAAGGCAAGCATGGACCTTCTCCAACTTGCAGTGTACCCATTGGACTTGTGTGGCAACAATTGGACTGCTGAACCTTTCACCCTGCAGTCGCACATGTTTTTCTTTTGAGGGATATGGGGCTGCATGGGTCCTTTTTCAAGTGTCTACAGGCGTTTGCTTGGCTCTTCTGGCCAATTCCCAGGCCTCCATCTCATTCTCCGCGTTCTCATCGATGTCCTGGACATCTTCGGGTGGCCTGAGCGTCTTCAGATGGAGAGATGGGAAGCGACCTGGATGAAGCGACCTGGACCAAGGACTTGAGCTAGTTTGTGGATTGATGTGCCCTCCCAAATCTAATTCGTCCACACAGGTCTCTACGTGAAAGACGACGCACCACATCCAAATGCTCTGAAAGATGCAGCAGTCGGCACTCACATGAAACCCACAAAGTTAATGTTCAACATAAAATGCTACACCACTTGGCCCTTTGCCTGCAAATACAATCTATGTCACCTGTGTCATACGTGAAGCTTTCTTTGGAACACCTGTGAATCAGGGTTCGTACTAAAGGAAATATTGAAAGATCTTAAACTCCGCTCCAAGTCACGTCGGCCGAGGAATGCAGGTCTCCAACCAGACCTTCCTGCGCGGGCGGATGCGTGCGTCATCCTCCAACAACGCTTGGAAGATGCGATGTTGAGAGGTCCCCCCATTCCAACACTCCCATGACACACTCTACACCCATATAGCTGAAGAGCTTCACACCCATGGGTTCATGGCGAAAAAGAACACATCGAAACTGCCATGAAGGGGTGCAACCTCTGCGTCCCCATGGCTTGGCCTCTGCGAGCACCACTAGTACCACGGCACCCGGGCCCGTCCTGCCGTAGACGCGCTGCGACTTCTGGAGGCTTCGGGCCGTGGACGGCGGTAGCGCCTCCGCGCGGACCGCTCGGCCACGCGGAGCGGAACCGTCTGGAAAGACAGAAGGAGTCTCATCAGAGTCTCTCAAGAATCAACATCAATACGTATGTCTGAGTCTTATAAATATATATTATATATATATGTGTGTGTGTGTGTTTTGTGGTCAAACAGTGATGTACGGTGATATACGTATTAATGTGGTCCTCTGCAAATTTCCCTGCACTGATTGATAAAGGCCCCAGCATTATTCTTTGGGGGGATGTATATGATTGGGGAAATATGTTGTTTAAGGGTTGTATTTAACATATTTTAATATTGTTTCCTCTCTGGTTTTAATTTAATTATTGCAAATGTCTTCAATGCAATCTTGATTCCTTTCATTTTAGTATTGCCAGAGTAGCTCCACAGAGGTAGCTAAGATTAGCTAAGTATTGATTTGTTTTGTCTTCATCAATTGACCGGTGTTCTATCATGTTATTCTAGGGTCTCCAATTGTTGGACGGGGGGTTGATTAATCAAGATTCAACATTATTATTATATATATATATAATGGCTGTGAGGCGTAGCCGCGTAGCCTCTCCCTACGGGACCTCTCTACGATCTCCACGTGCCACAGCTGCCACAGCGCGCTCACGTTTCGCCGCCTGCGGTCGGCTGTTCCAAGCCACCGTCTTTGCCACGTCGTCGGACGGCGGCAAGCGGGGCAAGCGGGGCAGCAAGGGCTCGAAGGCGCCTGAAACGTTGACGGCTCGGTCGTTGACGAAGAAACCGGCAACGGTGAATGGTCCCCAGCCAGAATTGGAATCGGTCAGTTGGAATTGGTCCCACAACGGGGAGACTTCCGAACCAATGCGGAGGTTTTCTCGTCGTCTTGTTGCGATGTCTAAACTCGAGGGGGTTTTCCAAGTTGGCCAAACTTCGTGGTGATGAAAAGAATGCACTTAATCGGCACTTTGCACACCCACACACTTGTTCTTTCTCACATTGAAACATACAAATACATTAAAAGACATGCCATATTGTCAATTACTATAAAATTGTGTCAAACTATCAACATGTTGTATATATCTATATACCGGTGTGTGTGTGTGTGCCAAGGACCTCAAGATCCTCAAGTGTCTTCGTTCAACGCCTCCAACTGTTGCAGGTCCCTGGGCCCCCCAACTGGGCGAACACCTCTCAATCCGCCCGCTTCGCATGGTGCGCTCCATCCTCACATACCTTGCGACGCAAACTCACATGGACCGGGAAAATGGACCTCCACAAGACTATATATGATGAAGACTATTCTCATCTGCCACTCAGTAGGGTCCACTGTGGTCCTCTGCAGGTACGAAAGAATGGCCTGGCCACTGCGAGGTAGACACTTGGCTGAAAACACGTGGAAACCGTTAGGACTGGACAACTGTTCCTTTGGCATCCTTTTGCAGGGGGTTGGGAGTCTGTGACGATCTCTTCCATGTGATCACAACACCCGTATTGTCCACAAAACTTCACTTTTCAATACGTTTCATACATTCCTCAGAAACTCAAACTCTTCACTGTTCGACACCTTTCTCTGAGCTTTCGATTTGTTGATACCTTTGCGACATTAGTGTGTGGCAGCCTGGCCTACTCTGAATACACTGTGAAACAACGTCTCCGCTTGTCGCCGTCCCCTTCCCTCGGCCATCCATCCATGGCGGCCATGTGGCATGGCATCCTCCAACGCCGCCCTCCGCTGCCGCACCCAGTTCAGGCCACTGCGATAACCAGGGAGACGTTTCACCTGCCAACATGAAAACAAGTGTTATAACCACTGGCACCGAACAGGTCGTCTGGCACCGAACAATAGAAATCCCTGACGCGCATGCCACATGAGATCGGCGCAGGCCCCGCCGGTCGCCCCGAAGCACCACTCTGCCGTCTTGCGGACACTTTGGGCAAGCATAGGCTAATTAATTAGGAACTTCTGAGGGAGTTTCACAGCTGAAAAGACCAGCATTCTCACGTTACTAGTTCGAGAGTGAGTTAACAACTATATACAGTATACAGTATACAGCACAAAACAACACTAGGCCATGTGGTCATGCCAACAAATCCCGTGATGGCGGATGTCAGTATGTGCTGCAAGTGCAAGGTGCGGACATTCTACTGCAGGTTGCTTGCTGTTGAAGGAAGAATCCTCCGCAAAATGCTGGAAACACTGAGGCCTTTGATCTGTTCCATGCTGTTGCCTAGCTTATAGGTGGTGCAAAGTGTCGCAACCAAATGGGGGTGCACTAAAATCCGGAGACCTCTCGAAGACCCCCCTGGAAGAAGGGAAATTCAGCCAAACCCCATGGGTTGGGGTTCTCCCGATTGAAATGCACACTCAAATTCTGTCACTTTAGCAGTCCACTCCAAGTGAAAGCCCAGGCACAGGTCGTGGGCTGCTTTCGGCCACGCTGTCTGGCACGGGCCCCGAGAGAGTGACTTCTGGTCCGGGCGGGGCAATGGAAATTCATATGTTGAAGTGACCTCAAACTTGAAGGGCAGCAGCTTTGTGAAAGATGAACATGATCAATGAGAAAATCGACCAAGCAACTGTACGGTAGGCTCAGCGGGCAACTTATATATCCCGCACCCCAATCAACAGTCCAACATAGTCCAACCACCTGACCACCAGCACCCTTGAAAAAGTGCGAACACGCACAATCTCCCAAGGATTCTAATTACACTACAAAGAGAGATCAAATCAAAACGGTAAACCTATTGCGACTATTCCTTTTTACCCTTTATCATCATCCTTTATCTATGATGTTGTTGGAAGGCTAGGGAAAGATTGAGTCCCAGCCAGTCTCAAACGTCTGCGCAGCGGCACGGGTGCCTCGGTCAGTGCCATCCGGTGTCTTCACCGTTTCGCGCAAGGAGGTCAAGGCGTTCACCGCCAACACCTGACGGAAACGAAGAACGAGCACGGACCGGTGCTGAAGAAGCTGAAGAAGGACCTCTTTATCTGCAAGAAATTGACTGAACATTGGGATAGCAGTTCCCTGTCGGGGTGCCTCTTGTAGGATCGGGGTGCCCAGAACATCCACTCACCGGCTGGAACTACTCAAAACCCTTCCTTTGGACTGCTGGATTGCAATGATAAGCATGTCCTCTTTCAAATGGAATTTGACAGAGTCCAGGGTGGGCTGGATGGTTTGGAGGATTTTTTGGGTCCCACAAGCTGCACCCAGCCTGGAAACAACCAGGGCCCCTGGATGCTCCGGCTCTCTGGTATCGATGCCGCCTCTCCATGAGGTGGGTCCTCTCCCGTGAGGTGGCTTGACGGGTGGGTCCTCTGGCCATCGGCCCCGTACCCTGCCCCTTCAACCCTCTCGGAACGGGGGAACCGGTGGCGCGTGCTGAAAAGGTGAGCGATGTTGCTTCGAGGATCGGCCGCTGGCACTGGCCGCTGGTACTCCCTGGATGTTGAACATCAGCTGGCCTTCCCTACCCCCGAACCGGTCTGGACGGATGGGCGTTTTTTTTCTGTGGTTCCTAAGGTCCTAAGGTGGGACATGCGGCTCGCAAAGCAAGGAAGGGGTCACATGGTGTTCTGGTGTCGTTTTTCCTCGGTGGTTCCTCACGGTTCCTCCTCACATGCGGTTCCTCACGGGTCTGCTGTCTTCACTGCATCAGGTATACAAAGCTCTAAGTCATCTGATCTTTTGTAATGAGGCTGAGATGTATGTGTGTAAGTGCAGACATGTATACTACCCCCCCCGTGTGTGTGTCATGTGGTCTTTTTTCCTTTTGGTCCCCCCCTTCGCCCCCACAGGTGCTTTCGGCCCCACCTGGTTGAAGACCCTGGCGGAAGATCTCCGCCTTGGAGCCTCGCCGTTACGCGGCTGTCTCAGCATGATCGCTGCAATGGAGCAAAGAGGCCATCTGTGACTTGCAGGATTCATTTATATAGTGCTCCCCCAAATAGAGAGTGGGCAGTGGAGACCATGACTTCAATACATGTTGAGTGGGGAGTTACTTTTCTATCCATTATGGGGTCTGTATCATCCAATAGTCACTACATGTCACTACATCCGTTCCTCTTGTGTAAGATCTCACTACCCCGCCCCTTGATTCCGGCGATGGTTCGCTACCACGTCGCGGGCCGAAGGGCTCCGGTCCAGCCGGCCCTCGGCCTCTTGCCGTTGCTGGACCAAATCCAACAGCCGCTGCTTCTCCTCATTCGTCGCAAGACGAAGCGGCGAACCTAGCGATGCACCGGTTGCAAACGTAGCGATGCACCGGTGACTCATTAGTAGCGATGCACCCATGGGAGTTGTGTGAAACTCTTGAGTTGGGAACTTGGTGCTCTGGACCATTCGACCATTCAACCTGAGGGGGCGCCTGAGGGGAGACCGAACACCTCTACCTATGGACCCTTCCTTTTGACGAACCTCGTGGTGTCTCAACCTAGCGGGACCTGGTTGAAGCCGCTCCGCCGCTCCAGGAGCTCCGAGGTCTCAAGTCTCCACGGCTCAGGAGCTCCGAGGTCTCCTCGGGAAACTCGTCGACCAGTTCCCGGAAGGCGGTGTTGTTGATGGCGAACGTCAGCATCCTCCGTCTCGTGACTCGGGGGCAGAACGACGTCGGAACGACCGGCATCGTCCGCGCCATCGGCACCGTCCGCGTGACCGCGGGGTGATTTCGGCGCCAGGAAGGGGCACCAAGTGAACCGCCGGGTTGGATGAATGTTGATATGGTGGGTTCATGACGACCAATCGGCTACTCGGCTACTGTGTAGACATCTGAAAGCAGATTCACCACCAGAAGGGTTGTTTGTTCACTTCTCTGGTGTGTGTGTCTGACATGCTCCAGTGGGGCTAAAAGACTCAAAACCCACTCAGTGCCGGTGAGAAAACATTCCTTCAGGGGCGGGGCACAAGCTTGACGAATGCAACACACCCATACACGCCCAGTCAACCCAGTCAAAGTAACATTCTCCAAACTCCATTCGTTTCATTTCCGCATGAGCTCTTAGAGCTTATGTAGACTCTTGATCAAATCAAAACCCCCGGCCGCGGGGAGGTGTTACACTCCCAAGTCCTGGAGTCACTGGAGTCCTGGAGGGGTTCTTATATAATGAATTCCAGAAAGTCAAAGTCTATGCCACGCCCACACCCCCCCCCCCGCCGTCCTCGGGCCCCCACGTACCGCACCGCGTCCGCCCCCCGCAGCGCCGCTCCTCTCGTCCGCGCGCACGGTGGCCGTGGCGGAGGGCACGAAGCCCAAGGCCACCGATTCTCCGATGAACCTCCGGAGGGGCTCGCCGGCTTGCGGTCCCGGTGCTGCTCTCCGGTTTGGGAGTGTGTTCTTGGGGGGTGCGGTAGAGCTATCGGTGAAGATGGACATGGAGATTTGAGATGGACTGTCAAGTGTTTACCTGACAAAAATCAAAAAATAAATCTATTATATATATATATACAGTATTATAGTAGTATATATTACAATACAATACAATACAATACATATACTATCATATACTGCAATTCTTGTTTAAAGCCTTGAGCTGTCTATGATCATGGCCCTGGCGTTTTCAACACAGGCCCCCTCTCCACCGCGTTTCTTCTCGCAGAACCGGGGCATCGCACTCTCCGGCGCCGATGCGGCCCACCACACGGCCTGGAGCTCCGGCAGCTCCGGACCGTCGGAGGGCGCGGTCCCAGCTGGACATCTGTCCAAAGTCATCCCGTCGTCGTCCAGTAGTGCCTTTTTGATCCCTTTTTCACGATCCATGCATTTTCATGATGTTGCAACTCTTCTGGGTGGATGTCCTGTGGTATGGAAGAACCAAGTCACACTTTCCGAGATGCTCCTGTTGGCCATCCTATGGGGTCGCATGGATTATAGGGATCATTGGTAAATTGCGCCAGGACACCTGCTGGTGGGCTGTAACAAGGCAAAAAGGCTGCCGACTGCCCCATAATAACAGTACATGATAACTGGCACCAACTATATAACACCACTGCGTATTATATACTCAAACATCTACTACAGGACGTTGCACGATGCATCTTTTGTGCGCAAGGAAGAAGGTCTGGCTGCCACTGGTCACGATGCTGCGACCCGCCCTCCGAGCCCCTGGCCTCCCTTCTCAATGGAAGCATTGCCTGCGAGCAGCGATAGCAGCGATATTCTTGTTAGCAGCGATAGCAGCGATAT
>CAXAMN010025317.1:94003-158705 GCA_963970005.1 Durusdinium trenchii | reverse complement strand
AGCAGCGATATTCTTGTTAGCAGCGATAGCAGCGATATTCTTGTTAGATGTGGTAAAAACTGTTGGGGAAAACATGGGAAAACAACTGAGGGGGCTGGGGCTCCGGTGCATTGCAGGACGTGAGGGTCCGGTGCTCGTCTTCCACCCCATCGGTGCGAAGTCGGCCGCCGCCACGTTCTGTCCACTGCACCCGCCCAGGCCACGCCCAAACCACGCCGTCCCACCTCATCCCACGCCATCGCGGGCGTCGAGAAACCGCCAGCCTTGCTGGATCAGAAGGCTAAAGCCCGCATCTGCACCTGGCGCCGGTCCCCGCGTCGGTACACACGCGGCCCACGCGTGGATGGACTTGGAACGAAGCCGGACTTGGAACCCTGGTGTTTTCGAGGGGCAGCAAGACTTAGCACACTCCTGCCAACGCCTCAAAATAATGCATTTGGCATGATCAAACAGCGGTGCCGGCCCGACACCATTCTGGCCCATTTCGTAAGTCTGGCCTGGAAAAACAAAGCGCGAGGTTGGCTTCGCGCTTGAAATGATTGGACGAACGCCAAAGTTGGTCCTGATTCATGATTGCCTTTTTCGACCTGAGCACGGCTCTATTGTCACATGCCAAGAAACACCGTGTTAAACCATGTTACGCCATCCATTCTCCCCATTGCTTGCACTGGCCGGCAAAACCGCACCGAGCATCGAAACTGCATCCCCAAAGCAACATGGGCCTTCTTCCAAGAGAGTCTGCCCGGGAAGAAAGACCTCGACATCGCCGCTTTGTGCACGCGACCAATCAGAGGCCCAGACCCCAGCACTTCCGCACGGGAAGAAAAAACCCGGAAGTGACACAGAAGACGACCCTTTGGTGGCTGTCATCCAAAGAATCTGAAGGTAATATATAGTATTGTGATCTGACATGTTTTCTCCCCCGTGGGAAGTCAAATGAAGTCAATATTCATGGATTGTAGATAAGCTGATAAGCCTATAAGCTCGCAACTGGAATGGGCCTCCAAACGTCTACAAACCTTTCCCACATCGACATCAGAAGTCCCACTCACTTCCTAACTATTTGAACCAAAATGAGGTGAGCCATCCGAACCAGTTGAATGAAGTCTCTCGACCGGTCAAGATGCTCCCCATCTTCGCGCAAACACGTGCCTGCTTCTCCAAGTGTTGGGCCATGCGTGTGAGAAACCTCCAGGCAACGGCAAGGTCTTTGGGGGGGGACAGGAATAAGAAACCCAAATCGCTAGGTGTTCCTCTCTCAAATCCCTAACCCTTTTGTAGATGTTCTGTCCCCTAACCCCTTGTGTGGAGAACACCATACACCCTCGCCGAGAAAACCCGTGGAAGAACTGCTTCTCAAAGGTTCCAGGAGTTCTGAAGAGCCACAGCATGCTTTTGCTAGGCCGCGATAGCTTCCATCAACTCACAGTCACATGATGTCACGCGTACGGTACGCGTGCCACATGAAAAGCGTGCATTCGCATCAGGAGACTTCCGGTTGGTTGGGTGATCTGCAACTTCCACAGTAATTACAGTAAGACAAAATGCCGACAAAGGCCCAACATCCTCCTTAAAATCGAAGTGTCTGTCTCTTTCGACTCCTTCGTCCTTCTATTTCCTCTCCAATCCCGAGGGGCGAAGGATCGCAATTCTTGAGGAAGCTGGTGGGCTGCCTGGGCCGAGACGTTTGGTCCCAAACGGTGACGCGGACGGCGTGCGCGTCCAATCGCAGATGAACCTGAAGGGACTGCGTTAAAACAAGGTCAATTGATGAGGAGGAATGTCTGTACAGTATATACCGTATGCATTATCATTTACTCTATATAGAAAATGTATGATCAATATGATATAAACTACTGGTCAGTTGGTTGGCGGCGTTCCTTCCACCCTCAAACAAACCGACTTGGTGGCGGCACATCCGCTTTCAGGGACAAAGGATGACCGCCGCTGGCGTTTCAGCCCCAAACACCCCACCCAAGGGGGAAGGAGCATCGAACGCCTGTCTCTTTGCAACCTGGTTGCTGCGAAGGTAGCTCTTGCCCCTGCGAAAGAAGCAGAACACACCGGAGGCCCGGAGAAAGCCTGTTCCAAACTTCTGCCGTAGTCAATCATGGCAATCCAGATTGAGGATGCACCGTATTCAAATTACCCATCTTCGACCAAATCACCCCAGTCTACAACTTTGGAGATGCTATCTTTAGACCACCTAGGCTCAAAACACTAGCTGTTGATGAGACGGTGCTTCATTGGCAAGGCGGGCTTTTTCGAAACACTGACGTGGGCAGCAAGTCTCCTCAGAGGAAAGGGTCTGCACAGTGGACCGCATCTTCTTCTGCAGCATCAACTCCATCTTCCTCAAGCGGCCGATCACAAGGAAAGGAAAAGGATAAAAAGAGGTGAGGGAATGACAAGGAGAAGTGACACCATAGGTGCTCACTCTTCAGGGGGACGTCCAAAACCTTGAAGTTTGGGAACTACCATGAACTACCCCAAGGCGTGCTTAGTGCTTGCACCCAGAGGCTCCAAACAGCCCTTGATCCCTCAAAGCCTAGGGATTTGAGACCCCAGCACCCCCTCCAGAGGATTCGACCCCAGACCCCTCCATATATGAGGGTCGCGTTTGGGCGGTCAATGATGTATACCTAGCTCTCCACCTCAGAAGTCAAACCCCACAGCTCGCCATGAAATGATACACCATAACGAGCGCCCACCTTTTTCCGACCTGCAGAAAAAGCGCTGTACTCGACGTGTTCTTTGTCATTCATTGTCCTCAAGCAAGGCAACAAGCAAGCACAGATTTTTTGTGGCCACTGCGATTTGAGCAGCGAAACCATCCTGCCAATGCAGATCCACATTGCAGGCGTTTGACGTTGAAACACCTCCGGAGAGATGCTACGATACCGCCAGCCGCGGCAGAAGGGGATCGGCTCCATGGTGGAGATGCACCAAAACCATGACGGAGGCCGGTCAGCTGCGCCAGTTGGAAGGTCCACGCTGCGTTGCCGTCGGCGGCATTGCCGTCCACCATTCCGACAGCACCAGGGGGGCGATGGCAGGCGGGCTATGGAGCTGAAGACTTCAAACGCATCTCGCGGTGGTGCTTCAGGAGATCCTGGCTGGCAGAACAAGACCATCAAAAGCTAAGAACAGGTTGCCGAGCCCTAGGTCACCTAGCACTAGGAAAAGAGTTACCCAGCGCAACAGGTTAGCGTCCTCGGCCTCTTTCTGCAAGGCTTCACGTTCAGCCCGCTCGGCTTCGCTGAGTTGCTCCCCTGCGAAAAATTGGGAAATTGAAAAAACTATCCTGGTAAATATGAAAGCTCAAGTGTTTGGACAAAAAAAAACTCGTACAAAGACTGTGATTCGTCGAAATGAAGCCACCACGCCAATTATATAATTGTCCAAGCAGGAAAGCGCAAAGTGGCAGGAATAGTAATGAAATGAGCAACTTCCTACAGGAGTCATACGAAATAGCTACACAATCCCAACCAAAGTTCCCAAATGATTTGTTGCAGTTGGACACTTGATACAAATAGGGGCTGTCAGTGTTTCAGAAGAGCCTTATAACTGATGGAGCAATGGCAGCCATCCTCCAATAAATACAATAAATACAAGAATATGAAACAGTTGAAAGCAAAGACAAAATTGCTACAATATATGTCCTCCATTCTATCCACTTGTCATGAAAAGGCCCCAACCTAGCTGGCACTTTTCTGGGCTCCCAATCATGTCCATCAAACTATTATAGTTTTCTGGCGGCCCAACTTTTCAGCACAAATATCGGCATCACGTCATGAGTAGAGATGGACCAAAATCCTCCCCCAAAGGCCATGCGCCATCTACCCTGAACTCCACACCTGCAAGCGCCACTGGACGCGCCACGGCCAGCGCCCGTGCATCGCGGCGCCCCAGCGCATCGTCGCGCTGGGCGGACAGCTCCGCAGCTTCGCCCTGGTTGGTCACGGGAAAAGGTGGGTTGGTCACGGGGTTGGTTCGCATCCACTATCATCCACCCAAGCAGCTGGAAAAAGATTTTGCGGGGAGATTGAGAGATCTATATACTATTGAAAGGACTTGCTTAATTGCTCAAGGTTGATCTACTATGGAACTACTATTGAAAGGACTTGCTTGCAACTATCGTCCCCGAGCCATATAGGGCAGGCAGGGTTCAAAAACTGCACCTTGGACCGTAGGGGTGTCCAGTCCAAAAAGAACTTGGCAGTTCTCTGCAATCCAGGCGAGGGCAAACCAAAAACCAAAAGCCTTGGATACGTTGATGTCCTTATGGCCTGTTGCTGGGTGGTGTACAGGAACTGAGTACCATACTTGCACCCTCCACCCTTGGGCCCCCGATTTGGACGCCTCAAGCGCTGAATGATGTTTGACTGATGTTCAAAAAAACACCAAGAAAACAAACACTGGTTTCAGAGTGGATGGCAGAAGCTCAAAGATGTCCTTTATATCGGGGTCAATTAGGGTCCATTATAAACCACCGAACTTGGGAGCCCAACCTCTGAAACCACTGTAATCCATCATAAATCTCCCTAGTCGCCGCTTGTTTCCTCAGCAGCGCAGCTCGCAGCTCTTGGGCAATGCCAGAGGCCAGCATCGGTCTTCCGTCAGGCGGCTGGGGCGAACTGGAGGCCTCATCGGTGGCATCATTGGCATGCAAACTGGCCAAAGGGCCTCTCAAATGATAAATAGATTGTAAACAACGTGTTTTAGATTCCCAGTCCCTGGCTTGGCAAGAGTACCTCCATCTTAAGGTGGGTGCGGATGGTTGAATCACGAAGCATCCCAAGAATATTGTGTCGCTCCCAAACCCGTCCGTTCAAGCGCGGTAGGAACGCCAACCGAACTCGCCGACGTCGTTCTCCGCCTGGCCTGAACCTTCCAAAACTACAAAACCCCTTGCATTATCTTGCATTAGGGCACCAAGACTGGGACCAAAATGGACAAAGGACCAGGTACCATCACAGGCGAAAAATCAGCGAGTTTGAAGATTTTGAAGGATCCTGTGGGCCCCTGGTCACCCCCAAACCAACCTCTACAAGAACTGATGCACCGGTGTGGGACTCTCTTGGAATTCGGACCAACAAGAATTCCCAAATTGATGTTGTGGGAGTTGGTTGAATCATAAAATTTCCCCCGGCCCCACACCCCGCCCAGGCCCCGTACCTCCTCACTTGAGGATGAGCTCTTCTTATTCGCCTCTGTGCCCGAAGGATGTGCGAGAAGAGGCAGTTTTTGTGTGACTTGTAGAGGCAGAAAAGTAGACCTCTTAATGTTATATGTTCCTATCCTGTTGAGCAGCAATATCAGCTGAATCAAGATTTGTGGGATCTTCGTCTTCGTCCATCAATCGGTTTCCTCCAGCGCGCGCACACAAGCACACACCTTGAAGCCCAAACGTGTGTTGGCACAGCTTTGGCATGCCCCACCAACTTCGAAAAAATCCTGCTGCAAAGGAGTTGACGTTTTTGCAGGGATGTCTTTTTCCGTGTTTGGGGGGGAATGCTTTTCTCCGCAGGGCCTTCTTGGACTTCTTCTTCTTGTCCTGTGGCGAACAAAGGGCAGGGATGCCATTGAAGGCGGACCATCGATGGAACTGTGCGTAACCAAGAACACTCGTCGGGTCACTTGTGCGGGGTACTACTGTAAACATCTAGATGTACAACTATCACAAGAGTCTTGACCCCTTTGGAGATGCACATGGCTTTGCTGGTGTTCACCATGGGTAATGTCTCGCTTCACCAAACAAAAGGGGCCCACCGGCCCACGCATCTATTAAAAGGATGTTCTTTATTGTGCTTTAGTGGCGAAGCTGATTTCAAACCCTCTGGGCCGCAGTGCCGCACAGCTTAAATGGACACCGTGCCCTGCATCGTAATCCTTCTTGGATTTCTTCTTCACCTTCTTGGCATCCTTCTTTCCCATGGCGGCAATGGGCCAGTGTGACTACACCCCTTGGGCCATAACACGCTGCAAGTGACCGTGGGGACATGCCTGCTCGGATGATGTTTGGCCATGTTTTGCCAGTATGGCCCACATTGTTTAAAAAAGGGTCTCCAGCTTCAATTCGTCACGGCAGGCTGTGTTTACCGCAAAACCTTGGCATCAAGGCGTCCAAGGCGTCCAAGGCTCTTCATGTCAGCTTCGTAGAGTTGCCGGATGACCTCGTCACAGTGAACATTCGGTTGTGGCGCGATCGGTCATTGTGGGGCATACTGCGAAAACTGCCAAATCACGAGGCCTCCTCCAACCAGTAAGCTAAATCAACACGAACCAAGGGGAACTGGAGACCTTCGACTCACACCCGCCCGAACACTCGGGGCCCGGGCGGGCGTGGAAGGGCCGTCCACCGGCAGCATCATACACTCCGCCACGGTGGTGCACCGCACCGTGGCGCCACCTGCGGGTGGGGCGAAGCGCGACGGAACGGAACACCGAAGGAAGCACCGGATGGAAGGGAAGGGATGGGAAGGGAAAGGGATGGATGCTCCAAATGGATAGGAGCTCGTCCTCCAGGACTGGTTGGGATGGGGGGCACGGGACGGTTGGTACACCTTTTGACATGTTGGAAGCTTGTGAGCTGCAGGATTGGGTGATATATGATGCTCGATAATGCTCGTAGATTTACGGATTCGGATAGGGCATTTCCCGAGCATGTCACGGGAAAAGATGGACTGAAGCTGACTGGGCATGGTACATCAAAAAGGACCGACAATAATACAAAACGATGTCCAAAGCCGCGTAAGGGCAGGAACATGATTCAGTCTACAGTCGGGGGAACTTTCAAGAAGGTCTCTACTCTACCAGCTGCTTCCGAAATCACTCCGTCAAAGCCCTAAACCCGAAGCCCGGTCTGGCGCCGCGCCCCCCCTTCCGCTCCGCTCCGCTCCGAGCTGCTTCGACTGCCCGAGACCAGCAAGCCACGCTCGCCGAAGATGCCCGGGGCGTTCCTCGGGAAGTCGACCGAAGGCGGCGGCCAAGGCCGGGGGGTTGAGGATCCCAAAGCGCAAGGAAGACGGACTTCTTCACATGATACGGGTTGAGAATGATCATGTTATCGGATCTATGTTTCTTCTGACCTGGGCCCAGTGGATGATGACTAGTAGAGGCCTTGTCCTAAAATAGTTATATAATTGTGTATTGACTGTTACAGGTAATAATTAGGACAGACCCAAATCATATATACATATATATATATTAATATTATACGCTAGTGAGTTGGAGGCCATCGCTACTAGGTTGGAGGCCATCGCTACTCCTGGAAACCACGTGCCGTAACAATGAAGGAAAGCCCACAAAGAGATACAACCTCAGCAAACCCACACTCAAAACCGCCAAAATCTTGAGTCTCGAAAACGCCTGTCAAACAAAAACATAGTATATAATTACAGTACATTTCGTTCAAGATTGGGTGGGCATCAAGGGTGGGCAGTCCAAAGGATTCATGGTGCGAAGACCTTGTGCTTTGCCAAGTAGTGCCATGATTTAAAACTGCACAGGGAGTAAAAAAGAGACATCTTGCCATACAGGTGAGGCAGGTCAAAAGAACAGTGGTCCAATTCTTGGAATGGAAACCACCCTATGCGCCCGCATGCGCCTCCTTCCCAAGGCGAAGCCTCTGAAAGGTGGGCCCTTTCCTCAGGTCCTTTAGGTGCGAAAGACCTGCCTTCACGCCCTGCCCAGTCGACCCACATGGGCCCCCCAAGCACGGCGGGGCTGGGCACCCCGGCACGGTGGCCACGACCATGCCATTGGCTTCAATCTCAACGATGCCATGCACCAGCACCACCAGGTGTGTGCCTGACACCGCTTGTCTAAAGAGAAAAACGTACAGTATGGTGACTGACAAGGTCTTTAAATTTAGGGATTGTCTCCAGTACAGGTCTTCAGTCCGGTCATTTTTTTTCAAGAAGGAGGGGGCATGCGGACGCATCTGACGTCCAAGGTGTGCTGGTTCTACTGCAACATCTTTGCCTGCATTCAGTCTATCTACCATGGCCCACCCCCCTTGGCAAACAGCCATGCTAACCCCCAAAAAACAACTTAGACCAAATTGTGTTCGACCTCATGTTCAGGGTCCTGAGTGTTCAAAAAGACCTGGCTTCTCTTAAGGTCTGTCCACTGCTCTTCCAAGCCGACTTAGCGTCTGCCCCCACTCTGCTCCCCCTGAGCGCGCACGGGAGCAAACGCCTGGCGTGCCCTGCACCAAGATGGCTTGGTTGACCATGAAGGGCTGTTCGAACCTCTGCCGAGCGGCCCAAGCAGCGTGGACACGGCCAAGACACTGGTGACGAGTCGCGTCCGAGCTACTGGATGCACCAACTGAGCTACTGGAGACGGAGGAAAACACGCGTCCAACCCATCCGCCCTTGTGCCCATAGCTGCAGCGGGCACGGTGGGGGGGGCTTTTCAAGTGAGACACCATGGTGAGAAAAACGGATGATCCTACACGTACACACAACCACCAAAGGAAAGTGAAACGATTGACCGGCACGGAGTGTTCGGTCGACCGGCACCCCACGACAGCCGGGCACATGTATGGATAGTTGTCATCCCCACTGACTAAGTCATCCATTTGGAGGCTTGGGTCCTAAGTCCTAAGCTCACATGCCTTCAGGTCTCCCCCTTAGCCAGGTGGATGTAGAGCCCCCAAAACTCCAAGACCATTAAAGGTGAATGACTGACGGCATTAGGAACAGCCAGTACCATGCGTGCAAACACGGCCATCCTTGCAAATCAGGAGGCATGTTGTCCACCAGCATCCTGATGAAGTCCTGCGATTTTGCAGTTTCGAAGTTGCCACGTCGCCATAGCCTATGACCATGGTACATAATGTGTACATATATGTATATATATATATGTGTGTGTGTGTGTGTTTTGTGTGTGCGTGTGTGATTACATATGTCCCATGCTTGAAAAGGTCCTCGTGGCAGCTCACAGACCCAAGGCCCTGGGACCCCACCGGAAGGATGGAGACTTATATTACAAAGACCTATCAGTCTTGTACCGGGCGGTAGGTGAGATGAGTGAGGGTAAATGAGATGAAATCAGTCGTGTGGTGGACTTGCCGCCGGTCATCAGGATTTGGTGACTACCTTTTGGATCCTTTTGGATGGAGGATTGGTCGACCATGAGGATTCGTCGCAGGGAGCTTCGGGTGCCCAGCCCCCCACGCGTCCCCCAGCGTCACCGTCACCTGGCTGAAGCCGCCTTCGCCAGCGCTGGCCTGTTCCAGTGCAGTCGAGGCCGCCTGGAACGTTTGGAAGAGGAGTGGTGGTGGAGCGACTGGGGAACTTGGGATGAAGCTGTTGGATTGGGATGAAGCTCCTGGACTTGGAAGAGCAAGGTGTGCGTGTTCTTATGCGGCACGTTTCTGGGGGGGGAAGCAGTTCTCCAACAGGTGAATGTGAGCAGGCACAAGGCTCAGCAGTGACCCGGGGCTCAGCAGCCCCTTGAGCCAGACCCGGGTTTCTGAGCCCAGGAGGCAGTGGACCTCCTGCTTTCTGAGCCCAGGAGTCTGAGCCAGACATGGTTGAGTGGTGAACTCCAGTTTGATGGTTGAGGGGTGGCTCTACAGCTGAAATCCACACCTCTCCGATAGAAAGCATCACACCCCCCCCTTGGACTCTGGGTATGGGGAAAGTGGGAAATTCTGCTTCCACAAGGTCTATATCTACCTAGCTCGTGAGGGCCTCAATGACCTCGCGCTTTCAGGGTCTGCAGCCTATAGGGCCTAGATCTACCTGCCTTCCCACCGGGCACCGGTCCATGGAGCGGAGCGCACCTTGCGGCTCTGGCTGTGAGCTTCCACGATGGCCAGAATCCGCCTCAAAAGAGAAAGGCCAAGCACCGCAAGCTTTAATTTAGAATTTAGATGTGTCCGTTCGGTGCTCAGGTGATGGCGTTGGCAAGAGAGGGGAGCCATCATGCCAGCTTGGTTCGCAAGCAATTTGGTGGGTTCCAAATGGTGGGTTTTTGGTAGGGGAGTGGGTCCGGAACGGCTGGGACGGCGGCAGCAATCCTGCCGCAAGAAGCACTATATTATATATCAATTATATGCGTATAGGTATATGTAGGTTTCATCAATTTCTGCAATCTGCTGTGTTTTGGGACTCTTGTAAATAGAGTCTTTGGCATCCAGCATAAGAGCAAAACGATTGCGTTTGGGTGGAATGATGGTGAAATATGGAAGCCAACAAACCCAAGCACGGCTCAAGCTGGCTAGTATGAGCTGAAACACCGAGTCATCACTTCGAATGGGTTGACTCTCGGACCGTTCCAGGATCACATGACCGCTGCCGACGAGTTGCTCCTCCTCTTCGGGGAACTTCTCCAAGACCCTGAGCAGCGCTTTGCGGCTCAAAGCACGCACGTCGCACACGGTGTCTGCCTCAGGCCCGACAGTGGCATGCGACCGGGTAAGGTGTGGCTGAATGTCGAGCACCGCCGGGTGTAACTCGCGCAAGTATTCCAGCCCTGGACACATGGAATCTAAAAGCTGGAGTCTGATTTCATGACTGTCAACAGTATGGTTTGTATCCTCCGTGCTTTGCCACCTCAATGCCCACCTGATGCTGATCCCGAATGTAATGGAATACAATGGGTATAATTTGAGAGGTGATCGATCCCCACAACAGCGTGATCTCTGTGCCTTGGTGCCATCGATTCAGTCAATGAACATCCGAAAGGTTCCGGAAAAGCATGATCCATCATGGACGACGTATGACCATATCTACTGGAGAGAGAGAGAGAGAGATGGATGGATTGATGTTGACCTTGGCGGGTATTTCGACCATCCCACACACCCCAAAAAGGTCCATTGGACCGACCCCTCCATTTCAAAAAAAAAAGGTGGTTTTCAGTACCAAACTCTTTCACCACCACCACCTCCGCCGCCACCACCACCTAATTGAGTTTCTCCATGGCCGTTCCCGCGCCCCGTTTCTCCTCCCCAGTGGCCATGACCGTCTCCTTGCGCGTCTGGGAGATGCCCAGCACCGCTTGCCCACCGAAGACGCTCCCCGGATGCAGGCGGCTCACGGGGTGATCGTTGCCACCTCGGACCAATCCAGCGGGGTGGGCAGCTCCGGTCACGGGCCTCATGATGGGTCGGTGCCCCGACGGGTGGGCGGAGCTTGCTTGGGACCTTGATCGAAGCACCTCGCGCCCCGACGCTTGATGATTGATGAATGTCCCAACCTGCTCAAAATCCTGAATGAGGTGTTACCTCTCCAAAAGGGGGGAGGTGATTCATCAATGGGCTACATCAATGAATCAGTAGTAGAATATTAGTAGTTTATTATTTGATGTTCTTTGGACCTTCTTCTCAGTCTGAGCCAACGAACCCCGAAACAGCGCCGAGGGCCCGGCTTCGTAGTACCTTGCACTTCCCTAGGGCAAGGACCTCGAGGAAAGCTTGGACCCCTTTCAACGGCTTAGAAGGCGCTGTGCTGAATGGCAATTGCGAAGTGATAGGGAACTCCCAGCGGAAAATGACAAAAGATTACAAAAGTATATCAAAAGTCAACGAATGGAGGAAATTTCGTTGTTGGGGGACAACGACACGTGCAAGGCCCTTTTATAGTTATAAAATTGGTCAGGGTAACCAGCTCAAGGCATCTCAAGGCTATATTTTGATATAAATGACTAGGCATGAGGATGGCTATGAACAAGTGGTGTATGGATGGTTTTCACTCCAGCTCCCACCTGCGTCTTCCTTAGAGTGTGTAGCCCTGCTTCGTTCCTGAGCTTTCGGCGAACATCTCCTCACCCAGCTCGCTCTCCCGGACGATGACCTCGTCGCGCGCGCAGATCCTGGACCGAGGCGGTCGGATGCGGGCTTTGGCGAACACCAAGAGGAGACACCGGGAGACACCATCTTCACAAAACTCGTTGGTTCCGCCTGACCCGGAAAAAAGGATTTTTTTTTGTTCAAAGGTCCCTTTTTGGACTGATGCCTATGGGCAAACTCTGGGAAGCGGGGGGGCGTCCTTTCATCGCGCGACATGCTGTCCACTGCTCGAGCACCAGCAAAAAAAATTGCTGCCAAACGTTGGAGCATATATTTTGGGCTCACCACCCCCAATAACCAAAAGCGGCTCAACTAGATGTGGCTCCATGACTCACAGATCGTCCCATCCCATGTCCCGACACCGACGCAACCCGTCGACCAGGTCCTTTGGGAGAACTCGCCTGGCGAAGGGAGGAGTTCACACAGCGGTGGCGAACTCGCACGAACTCGTGGTGAAGGAGATCCACAGGGGTCGCCGGTGGTGAAGCATGATGAAGCATGGAGGTGAGTGGAATCCGGGGCATGCCGCTCGGAAGCCCAAGTAAAAGTGCGCGCGTCTGGATGTGAACTTCGGCGCGGAAGTCAGTGGAATGCATCAGCATGTTTGATGAGAAGGCCGCCCACAGATGCGAACAGTTCGTGCCACAACAGATCTGTATACATCCCTGAAACGGCCAACAAAACGAGTGCATGGGTTCCACCGGCAGGACCCCTCCCCTATCCTCCCCCCCTAGGCCTACAGGGCCTACAGGTACGTGATTGGCTTCGGAGGCCGTCTGGCGGGAGGGAGCTCGCCCACCCATCACCGCCACCCACCCATCCACCTATCCACCTGCCCATCCACCTATCCAGGATCCACCTGCCCATCCACATACCCACCAATCAATCCCAGCATCTGTTGAGCATGTCCAAGAAGTCCTTCCCACAGTCCGCAAACATGGCGATGCTGCGCCTCCAACGGGTCGCGACCGGCCGTGGGCAGAATACCGGAAAAGCGATGGAGAGTGGCAGGTGGCAACGAAGAACCGTCAAAGCGGAGATACCGTCGATATGGGGCGTGTTCAGTTCACACACACACACACCCAAACAAAACCACAAACAAAAAGGATATATATTGGGAACCCCCCCCTCAAAAAACAACAGAAAACACGACCCAAACGGCATGAACCAAGTGGCATCGCATCCATGTGCGGGCTCAAGAGCTGCAAGTGCCTCGGGTCATCCGGCAAAAGCTGCAGCCATGGGCTGTGGAACAAATAGTTCGATATGGACTTCCTATAGCTAAAGAGAATTGCACAAGGTCACCAGGTACTTCCTAGGGTGCGTCAGTGAACTCGAATGGTCCAAAACAACCACTTAGTTGCAGTGTATGGTCCCACACCCGTTGGTTGCACTGCTCCCAGTGAAGGGACCGGGCATCGCTTGGCGGCGCACAGGGGACGACCAAATCTTTGGTGTTTGGTGCTACGTCCGTCGATCGCCACACGAAAAGGATGACTCAGGCGCGGCGATGTTCACGGGGAAAGCGGGGGAGTTTTTGGCCGGTTTTGGCCGTTCTTGTGGGGTCGATGTCCTGCAGCAACTTGATGTCCAATCCCTGAGAGTCCAGACATGACCAGCGATGGCAGCAGCTTTGAGGGACTTCACTAAGTTCTCAAACTCTTCCCGCTGGTTCGGTAGTGCTCATGCTGCTGCATCCTCTTTGAGGTGGGCATGTTTAGACATCGAACCAGCTCTGAAAAACTTCCACATTGCCATACATTTCCCCATAAGCAACAAGCAATCCCCTGACCCCTTGACAAACCGGCGAGTTATCAGTCAGCCGGGAGTTATGATCGGGGCCTTCCTAAGGTAGAAAGCATGTGCGTCTGCACAATTAGATTCCCAATTCGGACCGCTGTTTGATTCACCGTCGCGTCCTTTCTTGTTGTGGATGTTCTCCTCCTTCCTGCCAATCGTCATCACAACTCCTTTTTCGCGTCCATTCTCCGTTCTCACGCCAGCACCGGAAAGACGATGCGTTCTCTGCACCCCTCTCCGCCCTCCCCGTCCGCCCAGTGACTGGGGCCCCCTGCCTCGCGGAGGTCTTGTCCAGCAGGCCGCACTCCTTCCCGAAGCTGACACGCAAAGCCTCGCGGCCGGTTCCATCGAGGCCTGAACCGCCTTGGGGACTCGTGGGCTGATGTCAGAACCGCACAGGGCCTTGACTCAGACTCACGAGGATGCCGGACTCTACACCACTCTACCGCCTAACTATTCCAGGGACTCGATGACTCAAAAGGCGTCAATGCTTGCAGGAACCTTCCAGAAAGTCCTCTCACGCCATCTCACGCCGTATTACACCGTCCATCACCGCTTAGGGAATTCGACCCGCGAGGGCACCAAGAAGGATGGCCTGTCTGTCCCTCGACGTGTGCAGCGCACTGCAGTCCTTTTTGGTTCGGAAAGTCCGTACCCAAAGGGAGAAGAAGCGGAAGAAGAGTGTCTTTGTTTTTTCAGCGTCCACCATTGTCCACCTGCAATGGTCCTAGATCATGTACCATCGAAAAGTCCGAGCCACGTGAGTCACGTGAGTGACTCTTCATCCGGAACTCCTGGATAAGCTTTAGTCTAGCACTCTAATCTAGGCAACTCTAGGCATCTAGGAGCGTAAGTGAACTCCAAATCCCAGTTGGTCGACTGTTCCAGCCGACCCCAACGGGACAAGATCCCTCGGGCGCCATGTCGGGACGGACCGCTCCTCCATGTGCTTGCTCTGCAAGACCCAAATCATGCAGTCCACCTCCGCCTGGATTCCGGGCGGGCTGAGTATCTGAAGTTCCTACTTTCATGAGTCGGAACTAAGCAGATTCTTGGCAGAATGGAGAGTAGCTATATGAGTCATTGATATGAGTATGTAACAGTATGTGTATGGCTTGCCGTGAACTCTTCTTGCGCCCTGTCTTCTACAGTGCTACAGGTCATTGAACGGCTGAGCATGAGCAGGTATGGATCTTATCATGACAAGAAGTAATACTTGGAGAGTTTTGTTGACAATCACCAGCTAGCTTCAAACAAGACATGCTCTTTCGTTACGAAGGGTGGTTCGAGGTGTCAGGCTACGTCAGGTTTGCCAGCAGAACAGGACGTTCCGTTTCTTTCAGCGGCTGTGGTTTACTTGATTGATCCCTTCCACAGCCAGATTTCCAGCAAGCATCACTTGCCGTCAACGCCATAGCAACTCCCGAAGGGCTTGAAAGATGCCATTCCTCTTCTACTGTATAGGTGGGTCCGACATGACGTGGCCCAAATGGGGCAAACCCATCAGTTTTCAAGTCACTTTCACCTGACACGGGGGGCAGCGGTTCGGAGGTCGTTCGCACCGATTCGGCTGTCACCAAGGCACAATCACCGTGCAAGTCCTGGGTGTCGGCTCCGGCTCGTGCTGGAACGGCAAAGCGGATCTGACATCCATGAAGTGACATTGACACTACCCCCCCCCCGCACTTTTTCCGGTGAATTTTCCAAAAATGGCCGGTGCATGAAGACCCCCTACATACCCCTACTACCCTCCCTCCAACAAACTATGAAAATGGACAAAAAAACGCCTGTTTGTAGAGGAAAGTAATGTTCCATGATCCATGGATTGTTGGAGAGAGGGTAGGCTGTTGACACTTGGTCACTTGGCTGTGACCCCAGTTGACTCAGGTCGCTTGACCTACAGCAACCCGTGGAATCCCCTCAGCCCGTTGGCAACGGCCATGTTTCCGGTGTTTCCGTGTTTCCGCTTCACCGGAGCCAACGAGCACACCGGAGCCAAGGAGCACACTTGGATCGCTGATGAGTTGGTCCTTGTCTTCCTCCCATGGGGAAAATGACTTTGGATGAACAAATCTAGAAAACATTAGAAAACCATTCCGCATGTTTAGGGGAGTCCATCTGACTGAGAAGCTGTCAGCTACCACAATCCTCTGCTCGCTCCGGACTTCGCACCGGCTCCCCTCGCTGCTGTAGCCCGCGAGCCGTGAGCGCCCTGGGTGCCACCAAGCTGCTGTTCCACACATGTCCCAGTGACCTGGCTCCGCCCAGTCGATCCGTCACGTCATGGAGTCGGGTTGGCCGGTCCCTGGGCGGAGGGACCGCCCCGGTGACCTCCCCAGTCCGCATTGGGACCTCAACGGTGTCAACGGTGTCAACTGGGACCCTTACTGATTAATGAAGAAGAGATTATGCCACTAAAATCCTACTACTAATGGGACCATATGGGACCTGCTTGATTGGGGTGGCAAGTTTTGATCTACTTACTTCAGATGATGCCACCTGGGCGAGGCTCCAAGTTCGATGCACGGCTGACTTCTGGGTGCGGGCATGACTTCTTCGATTGTTGCAATCACAAGAGTAAATGGCGTGACAGGCATGTTGACGCGTTTCTTGTGGTTGATCTGCCTCAACGTGAGGGATTTCGGCCCACAAGTGGAACAAACCCCACTGCCTGCAGCGTGATTCTATCCCATCCTAGTTGTCAGTCTGTACAGTACTTGACAAGTGCAGAGAGAAGATAACAAATGGAATCCCACAAAAAATACATCAACAACATAGCCATGGCGCTGCATCATCAAGGATAACTCGATTTATCAACTCTGCCGTCGATTCAAGTCATTGACGACTCTCTACAGGTCCAAAGACCCTCCGAAAACCGGGTCCTGTGCCTCATTGAGCAGTGCCTTTTTGCTCCAGTAAAATGAGGTCTGTGCCCTGTAGGGACTGTATAAGCTGTATATGCCAAACTCCAGCTGATGCGCACGGGTTAGAGCCGGATTCGGAAACTAATCGGTCGGATTCTGAAACTAGGGTTCTGAAACTGGGGTTCTGAAACTAGGGTTCTGAAACTTGGCTTCTGAAACTAATATTCTGAAACTGGGGTTCTGAAACTAGGATTCTGAAACTGGTGTTCTGAAACTAGGTTTCTGAAGCTGGGATTCCGAAACTTGTATTCTGAAACTGGAAAGTCAGATTCTGCAACTTGCCTGAGACTTGCAACTGGTGATCTCCACATCATGCAATAGCGTGTGTGCCTGTGACATCACCTTCGAAGCACATCCAAACCAACGTCATTAGACACCCCCCAACCCCCCCCTCACCCCATCCCCCTTGTCCCCATCGTGTGATCTTGACATCACGCCAACCGGCTAATCATTGACAAAGTTGCGGAACCCTAGTGAGGGAATCCACAATGTTGCGAAATCCTAGTTGCGGAACGCCAGTTGCAGAATCCCAGTTGCAGAAACCTAGTTGCGGAAGCCTAGTTGCGGAATCCTGACAGTTGCGGAATCCTAGTTTCGGAATCCTAGTTGCGGAATCCTAGTTGCGGAATCCCAGTTGCGGAATCCAAGTTGCGGAATCCTAGTTTCGGAATCCTAGTTGCGGAATCCCAGTTGCGGAATCCGACCAAACAGTTGCTGAATCCTAGTTGCGGAATCCTGCGCAGTTGCGGAACTCGACTTTATCCGATGCGCATCTCTCCTTCAAACTGGTCTGCAGCCCCCCTCATGGTCCCGGCCTCCAGCATCCCCCACCAGCTATGCCAGGAGCGCTTGTCGGAGGACCTGGAACTGTGTGCGGTCTGTTCCAACCAAATGTGGGGAAGATCCTGCGTGGGCCTCCAGACCTATAGCTCAGTCACAGAGACAGAGAGAGAGAGAGAGAGAGAGCGAGGGAGGGGAGGGGAGGGAGGGAGGGAGGGAGGGAGGGAGGGAGGGACGGAGAGACGGAGGGAGAGATGGAGAGACGGAGAGAGGCACGGAGACAAAGGGAGAGGAAGGATGGGAACTCTGCAGTCACACGTACTACGCGGTTTCCCGAACCGGAACCTGTCCAGGCCACCAGTGGCCCGCCTGTGGCCCTGTCGGTCGCCCCGATTCGTTTCGACGGAGCACCGATCGTTGCGCGGTTGAGGCCAGGGCAATCGAATGATGTTGGCCTTTGCACGCTGGGCCACTGCTCGCCCAGCATGAAGGTAGAAGCCTGAGCTGTAAAGGGAGTGTGCTGTTCGGATGGGGCGCCCCATTCTAAAAACAGCTCTTAAAATTCATCCACCCCACCTAACTCATCCACCCTGCCTGTTGATCGCTTTTAGCACATCAAGTTGGGAGTGGGACCAGCGGGGTGCATGAGCCAACAAACCACCTACTGACTGGGGCCTCCGGGCCAAAGTTGCCAGGCTCACCTTCGCGACAAATCTTCTCGCCACCTGGTTGCCAGCTGCGAGAGGAAGGGTGATCAGCAGCCGAAAAAGAAGAGATCGCCAGGAGAGCACTTGCAGGTGCCAAGCTCCAATCGAGACCCTGAAACCACGCGTTGACCCCGGACGTCGGACTGGGAAGAAAGCACCAAGTCGGGTCTTCCAACTGGACCTTCCTACGGTCGCTACAAGGAACAGCATCCTTCTCTCCTCAAGACCCGAAGAACCCGCCGAGTCACTGGACTGCAGCTGGTTTTTTACGCAGGTCGGACACTCCGGACGTTACAGGGACCTGCTTGGGCCCGAAAGGCCGGGTTTGCCTGGGAATGAGTAGTTGAAGAGCACCCCCCCGAAAGGCAAGTCGCCAAACAAGAGCTCAAGTCTTTCTGACAATGCCTTGGTTTGAACATGTTTGAAACAGTTCCGGCTTTCCTCTCCATAAGAACAAACCTTTGGACTTTCTGGAAAACACATGAAAAAACCGGCGTCCCGCCCACACCGACGCGCCGAGGACCACACCGACGCGCCGGAGCTCGGCCTTTGACCAGCCTCACGGTGATCAACTCCACCAGCGCCGACATGAAGTCCTGCCAGCGAGAGACACACGGGGCGAGAAGAGGTCCTGGATGGACATCCTGTGAAATCTGTGAAGGAGTTGGGAGCTCCAACTGATCCCAACTGAAGGAGGTTTGGATCTGAAGTTGGAACTTCAGTTGGATTTGTGAAGAGGGTTGGATAGACCCTTTCTGAAACCAAAGGAGGGTGCAACTGATCCCAGCTGTCATGGGTCCTTTGTGCCCTGGGACCCCAAGGACGCATCTGTTGTTGGGGGACAGGCTGAAGGGAGAGAAACGCGCTTTGGGCAGCAAAAGACGGATCGAAGCCCGGATCATTTAAGGCTTGACATGGTAGATTCTGGTAGATGCTCCCAAGCAAGCAAGTCACAAATGGCCTACTTGACGTGCAGGGGCTGCGTTCTTTCATCGCATCTGCCAATACTCACCTGAACTAGATCACTCAGTGTTCCCCGTGAAAATGGAGCAATTGCCAACGGATGATTATACAATTTGCGGCCAGCACCTTTTTCAGCAGAAAGCTAGTTGACAGCACCAACCCTGGACTGGAGAATCTCAACGTGGTGTTGCTTCTCTCTAGACCTGCCAGCACCAGCGGCATGCTCGAGTACGCTCCTGTGAGACATAGCTGAAGAGTCGGGGGAAGCAACGGGCATAGAACCTCAAGACACATGTCAATGCATATGCAGCATGACAGGCCCCAATCTCGGGTGATGCGTGAACTATGTGATAGTATAGTGGGTTCAGAGTAGATGGCACAATCCCCAAGAGGTGGTTTGTATGAACCCCCATCTAACCACATGTAGGAGTTTGTGCCATCTACTCTGAAAGCACTGTAGATCCCTGGCGCTGGCATTTTAGACATTGTTTAGTTCTACCTGTTAGGATTCTATTCGTGCTTGTGCCTGCGCTTGTCAATAGGCGGGAGTGGTACCCGTGAAGGTCACTTCGCGCGGGCTTCGATCCTGCGAAGCGGCTGCGCCCTAATTGAGCCAAGCAAGTTGGATCTTGAGTCAGTGAGTGAGTGTGTCAATGTCAGGGCAGCCAACTGCCGCCTCATTCGCCGGAGGGTGCTTCTTCACATGCCTTTTGCTCGCAGGCGCTAATGACCGCAACCAACACAGTGAAACCCACAAAGTCTGCACCCCCTCACAATGCACATCCCACAAGAAGGGAGTGGGTGCCTGGGTCTACCCCAAGGCGACACAAACCAGCTGGTTGCCTGTTAGGAAGGGACCTGGATGGGTTTGAGACAAGCTCTTTTGAGGTTTTGGCCCATCTCGTCCTGGTCATGTGACCACGACATCTGCCCACGAACGCCGAGAAGCTTCTGAACCCAACTGTTCATCACGCTCGTCAGCATCTTCCGCGCCCGGTCCACGAGCTTCTTGTGATCCTCTGGGAACCTGAGGCTACCAGTGGCTATCTCACGATACGCACCTAATCTGTTGCCCCGGCACTATGCCTGCCAAAACCTACCCACAGCTTCCAACACTGGCACCCCCCTCCCACAGGGCTGCTCTCGGAGTGACACCGCGAGCCATCTGCCAGGGCACTTCGATCGGTCTACATCGATCGAAGTGCAGGTCTTGGGTCAAAGAGACTTCCGCATCTTCCACTGCTTCCACACCGGAATCCGCATCTTCCGCATCTTCTTCCACGCCTTCCAGCTTCTATGAACATCTCTCGGCCACCTTCCCCCACCATCAAAACACCGCCCGTCAACCCCGTCCCGCCTCTTCCCATCACCCACCGTCCCGCCCAGGCGCAGGTCGCGGAGCTCGTTCAACTTCTCCCAGCTTAAGAAGTAGAAGCCGCTCGTGGGAGCCGTCAGCCTCGTTCTGTCCGCGGCGTCGCGGCGGAGGGGGAGGCGGGCTTGGCCTTTTTGCGCGGGTTCCGGAGGGTTCCGGGTGGCGGAGCTACACTGAGTGATTGGGAATGAAGTGAGTTGGACCCCCAAGTCAAAGAGTCTATGATTCTATGATGGTTTAGCCGGAAGGCCTGCAGAACGAAGAGGTGAGTTATTGTAGATCGAGTGGTCAACTGAGCGCCAGAAAACCTCACGAAAGGTGCAGCAACTCTCCAAAATTTACCCTGCACCCCAAGAAGAACCTAAGGTCCACATGGGCAAGCTCCCCCGGCACTCACCTCTGACAATAAGGACCTCTGTGTGGGTCAGACAAAGGCCAGTGCAAAAAACAATGACCTCCCTTGATTTCACCTAGGAACCGAAGATCTGGCAGGGTGACAAGGAATGCATGGAGCACCAAAAAGGAGTCCATGTGGGACTACTGGCTTAGATTGCAGCAGGCTCTTAGAGGGCAGGCAGCTTAGATGGTCAGTCTAAGATACCTTTGTGTGCAAGTACGCCACATCCTGCAACGAGAGATCATACGCAGTTCAAAAATGCCTTTTGAACATAATACCAGTGTGCTGGCCAACCCAAGTCCTGTCGGTGGTTACTGAGGTCCCAAACCGGACTGTGAAGGGGCTCTCCTGCATGAGATCCAAAGCTATCTCCTGCAGCGCACAGCCCGAACTTACTGGACATGAAATGAGGAATTGTGGTGAAAAGCAAGGTCTAAGGCAGAACCAATGTGGTTGATTTCCCTGACTGTTGTAGATGGTCCCTTTTTAAAGAATGGTCAGAATAGTTCAACTAATAGTTCAACTTCAGCACCCTGCCCCAGGGGGCAGCCCGGTCTCCCGGATGGTCCGCAATCCTGCCCGGCGAGGCCCGAGACGAAGGTCTCTTCCAAATCCTCGCTGATCAAGGTCTTCTGGTAGAGCACCTGGTGCTTGCGCACCCGCGCACGAGGCACCCGCAACTGTGAAGACGGGTCCTTCCTGCGCCCGGCCTAAAACAGGCACGGCCTAAAACAGGAAGCGCACGGCCTGTTAAAGATTGGTCCGACCGTGACCCCCCCCGTTTGGCTGGGGCGTGCCCTTCAGACTTGTTGGAAGCAAGCGGATGTAGACTCATTTGGGAATCCCAGACTCACCAAAACAAGTAAAACCTCAGTGCGCTGCAATTCAGAGGGGATTCGGCAAACGAGGACACACGCTCACACACATCAGACCACCATGGCACAGCCCAAGAAAAGCTTGCAGCTTCACGCTCCGGTGCGAATTTGGAAAAAAGGCCCAAAGCTGTCCACCAGCTCTGCAGAAATGCTCTTCCAGGGGTCTATCTCTTGAGTGCTGACGTGGGCGCCCGGCGCCTGCAAGTTCTTGACGTTCTCCTCCGTGGCAAGGATGATGCCTCTCCTCGAAGCAACGAGTTCACTGAGTTCACCACGTAGAAACGGAACTCGCGAAGAACAGCTGGAAGCCAACCGGAGTGGCTTAAGAGGTCCAATTCTGGACGTGAATTCCTAAGGCTGTCTAGGCCTTTTACATCCTTTTACATCCTTTTACCATTTCTATCCAAAACATTTCTGAGCCTTTTCCCACACAATGGTCGAATTTTCGTCCATTCGAACCTGTTCTGCCGAACTCCTACACTTTCCAGGTGCCACGCCTTTGGGGTGGTTTCTGGTCTGGCCGGCGTCCGGCATGGGAAACGCCCGCCGGATTTGTACCAGCCAGTCTCCGTCATTCAAACTAGTACAGGTTTTCTTGACTTCATCCACCAACCAATGACCCGACTGCTTGACTCCCCCCCCACAACAAAAAAAACGAGGACTTGAAAAAAAGAGATCACTGTGCTGTGCCCAACACTGCGCCCACAACTTGTCGTCCGCCATTCCTAGGGCCCGGGCAACTGCCAGGGCACTGCCTCGCCTTGCTTCAGCAAGACCTTCGAGCTGCTCGGCGCCGCGGTCGGCTCGCCGCGGGGCACGAGCACCTGCCGTGTGGTGGTGCGCCGGTGAAGCGGGAAGAACTTCGGGTGTAACTTCGCCTAAGTCAAACATCCCAACTCGACATCAACTTCAACTGGATGTTTAAAGGATTTTAAAGGTTAACCCGGATACAATTGCATGAGCTAGGTTAAGCACATGGGACACCACTTCCCATCCACTCGGTTGGTGAAAAAAACGTCTCACCACCTGAGTTGGCGGAGAGAGCGTCTCACTACATTCACCTGTTTGTAGAGGGCATCCACTTTCCATGGGAGCTAGGTCAACCTAGTGACTGAGATCCACGAAAGCCTGATGAGTTCTGTGCTATCTGCTATCTTCTGAGGCCGGTCAGGACAAACATCAGCGCGCACATCCTGCCTCCCAAACCTTTTCCTCCCAGGGCTCCAAAGCCACCTGCAGATCTGAGCATCAGAAAACCAGAAAGATTTGAGCTGTTGGAGCCGCAAACCGGTCGCGACGGGTGGTGCGGCTCCATGAAAAATCCCCTTCCGCCGATGGGCACGGCACGGCACCCGAATCTCCCCAAAGGACGGGTGATTGGTGCCCATCGGGCCCGTGAGAGTCTGTCTCCAATTCCTGTGCCTCCTGATCAGCCTCAACATTAGCCAAGGGTTCCAGCGCCAGGGCTAACCTGCGTGCGGCAGCGTCCGAACGCAGGTTCTTCGGTGTCAGGCCAAGGCCTCACCAAATCCTCACCAAATGCCTCTAGCAGCTAGCAATGATGGCAAAAGGGATTCAGTACGGTTGATGAAAGGAACTCACTCTCCACACCCGGAATCCGCCCCGCCAGTCCTCCAAAAACCCTCCAGAAGTCCGAGGCAGTGGAACCCTCCAAATCCTCCAAGCCGACCCCAAATAAGAACATTCACCGAACCATGGGCGGCATGGATATATCATATTGTATTACATAACTAGATCTTCCAACTCTGCCAAAATGTCCGCCATGTCCACTGGGTGTTCTGCATGAAAATGGAAGATCGGCCCTGGGCAACCAAGGGACTGCTCCCGGAAGCTCTTCCGGGTACCGAGAAAGAAGGGATGTGCTCGCACCAGTAGGCCCTCAGGACCTGCCGGCGTTCGAGATCAAGAGACTCCATGGACAAGGAACATGTGCATATATATATATATGCTATTATGTGTCACACCTACAAGGACCTACCAGCTAGGAATCACAGAAACAAAGGGTTCCCTCTCCCAACTCTATGCACATGGAAATCCCCCAGCAAACAAATTGATCAAATATCAAGAACAAAAAACTCATGCATCTATATATATATACATATTGTCATGTATATGTATATATAATATAAGGATCACAGTAAAAAGTAAAATATATACCTTGTTCTTCAAAGTGACCTTTTGATAACCTGGTTTGAGGTCACTTAAGCCTCCTAAGGGTCACTTAGGAACCTTCAAAAGGTCACTTTGAAGAAGCTGGTACTAGGACCCTCCAAGGGGTGCCCAATGGAAGCCTATAGGTATATATATATATAATGACTCATCAAAAGGCTTCACTTGGGCCCTCAATCCGTGACTCTCGGTGTTTTTTTCGTCGGCCCGTCGGCGGTCGGGACGAAGCGGCGGTGGCAGCCGGCCCACGGCAGGCAGCGGTGGACCAAAAAGGAACAGAATCGACGACAAGGGAGGTCAACCATGGTCAACCTACCAGGGTTTGGGTGCTTGAGGTTTTAAACCTCAGCCACATATCCTCAAGTATAGCCCCAAGTACCTGGGTTGGAGCACAGGAAATGCACATACTCTCTCCCTCCAGCATCCCTGGGTGAAAATGAATCCCCTGTCCACTGGGCCCTCGCACTCGTCAGGTTCGAGGTGCCGGCGCTCCTGGATACCACGAAACGGTTACATATTCGGCGGTTGCTGGTTCTATCAGATCTGCTACAGGTCTTCACCTGCGAAATCAATAACCTTAGACCTGTGCTTCGTAGGGAAGATGGACGTCTAGAGGCGCCACAGGTGTGCATCCGGGTTGGAGTCGGGTCCAGGGCGATCGAGGAACAGGCAGAATTGACATGACTAGAACCAGCAACACCCTCTCAACACACTCCTCTCTCTCATATCAACTACGCGTCGTCTTACTGTATATCGCCAAGATGAACCCATTCTAATAGCGAAAGTCAACCATGCAACCTCAAGGCGACCTGACATTCACAGGAACATGGTCGAGTGAGTCATGAGTCATGCGGGCACCGCCATGTCCAATGTCCACGTCTCGAGGAGTCCATGTCACCATGTCTCGAGGAGAGGTGTTGTTTGGACCGGACCCTTACCACCAATTGGCACCCCTTAGGGTCTCCTGGGATAGTGGCACCCCTTAGGGCCTTAGGGTCTCCTATGGTCTCCTGGGATAGAGAGAGAGGGAGTCTGAGAGAGATGATTCTTTCACCCTTCCAACGGTCCACTCAGCTCTCCCAGTGCGGCTTCCTGAAGCGACTGGCCGCTGTCAGTGCCAGGGTGGCCCCTTTGAACTTCGACAGCGGTGGCAGCGCGTCATGCACCTGTGTTCGGCGTCCGACCACCCAACGCCAAAAGAGTCACCGCTTGGCCCAGGCTGTGAGGCTGGTGAACACCATTTTTGGAGGGTGTGTCGGTCCACGAAGCTCCAAGAACATCCAAAACGGATCCCGAACGAATCCTAATGACCTGTCGACCTGTCGATTCGCGGTCGTCTTTTGGAACGGAGAACTCCCCGTTCCAGGAATCCGGAAACGGGTCAGGTCGAGATCCCGAGTCGCCTGAGACCAATTGACTTCAATCCCTTCAATCTCAATACGGAGAGCGCTGGGCAGCTGGCAGTGGATCAAAGTGGCTCACCTTTGCTATCTGTTTTTCATACACCGAGACTTCATCCCAGCTGGTGAGTGAAAGGGAAAAAACCACCTCACAAAGGTGTGGGAGCTTCGCCCGCCTCAGGCACGGGGCTCGAGGGCTTGGAGATGGGGCTTGCGCTTCCCGTCCTGCTCGGAGGCTCCTCTTTTCCGCGCCTGGGCAGGTTGGAGAGGAGAGAAGAACGGTTTCATCTCAACATATCCCAAGCACATCCGCCACGTCTGGGATGATCTGGCGCTTACTATGGGTGACCAAGCTGCCAGGCCCCCCTTCTCAGGAAGCAAATACATACTGTACCAAATACATGGCATGTCTTTGATCGCCGCCCCAAAATCCAACATCATACTGTCCCAAGCAGAGCTTCACACACAATCATGCATTCCGCCCAATGTCTTTGAAGCAGCCGACCATACTTTGGACATGCCCTGAGCAAAGCATGAGGGATGCCCCCGAACCGGATCTTGGAATCGACCAGACCTCCCGGATTCCCACCCAGGCACAGGTTCAGCGTCGCCCGGACCTGCCACGAGAGATGAGAGATGAGAGGGATGCAGGTTCAGCATCAAAGCAGACGGAACTCCTGGTTAAGCCTGTGAAATCCTCCACTTTCTGCACACACAAGCCCTCCAAGACGGAGCCCCACCTTTCTTCCAAGCTTGTTCAGCGTGAAGCGCTGCTCCATCGCTGCTCCATCTGTGGTCTTCACCACCGTCCGGACAGCTCGGAAGGCCCCTTTAAAGGCCAGGACACTCCCTTTCAAAGGACGCTCCGTTTTCAAAGGTCAGTGGCACACTGGATCCTTGGGGACATGCATGGCATCCGTGCTGGTCCCAACATTGAGAGAACCATGTCCAATACATGTTTTTATTGGGCTGACATGGGCTGACCACTTCTAGCTATTCAGAAGTCTCTACTTCCCCATTGGCTTTGGTGTATCCGATCTACAGCATCAAAGTCTCACACATAAACATCCATCATGGAAGAAACTGTTTCGAATGATCAATCCCCTGAAAGTCTTCAGGAATCTTCGAACTCGGTGGCCTTCCTGTGCGCTGTCCCTCTCCTCACTTGCACTGGCTAATTCTGTGAGCCCATGGCGATCGGGGCAAAGGCAAAGGCGCTTTTAGTGGAGGGGCTGCTGGAAGCTCAGATCGTGTCTCTTTCTTCGGGAACAAGGTTCCGAACAAGCAACATCAAGAGCTGTACTCCACCTTGAAGATGCACTTCTTTAAGAACTCCGGCACTGCCTCCAACCCCCGACAGCTTCATATGATTTCACTTATGACTTATGATTTCGCATATTTTCATATGTCCCATCTCCGGTCTTGCGGACGCTCTTCCGTCGCAAGGACCTCATTGGTGCTTGGACCCATGGTGGTTCACCATCAAATTCAGTGGGGCATGCCAATACGGCGTGTTCCTTTAATCCTTGATAAGTGGAATAGAGCTCCCTTCAAAAGTTGCTTTTTGCACCTGGGATCCCCAAAGCAAATCATCTGGGAAAAAGAAACGGCAGCGGCAAACGTCTCGCGAGATGCAAACCCTCCACTCAACCGGCTGGAACCCGCCATCCTGCACCAGGAGGGTTGCCGCCTGAGTCACGTCTACGCCAGCGCGCTGGGTGAGACACGCCAGTGCGCAAGTCCCGTCCCGTCCTGTCTCAGCGAAGATTGTTCCAATTTCTCGGCATCTAGGGATCGAGCATAGCCAGTGAAGAATAATACCTGGGCAACTCATGGCAAGAAACCAACCAAACAGCATGGGCGAACGAATAAGTCTTCATTCGTGACTTTTCCCCGAAACTCCACCACTCTGAGCTATATATCTGAATCAATTCGTGGTGCCAGCTCAAGACAGCATTCACAGGCGCTTCTTTCTCGCAGCCTTGCCCCCCCCCTTAAGGTTGCCACAAGGACGGACTTCATCCTTCGTGGGATAAGACAGGCGCAGTCGTAGACTCTGGATGACATGTTACCATCCAAATGAAAACGTTTTCTATGGCTTTCCTTATTACCAAGGAAGTGATCAGCTTCCAGCTGAACATCCGGCAGAATAGGACCTTTTGCTCTGGCTATAGCGCAGGTTGTTACCTATCTTTTGCAATCTCCTGCGATCCAACGACGGCCACAGACTTCGATGCCTTTGGTGGCATTGGTTTGGCAATCCGATCGCAGCCGTGAGTACTTCGACGACTGCGCCCTCACGAAGCCCTTTTTTTCGCAATGGGGACCGTCGACCCATACGCTCGGCGATCGCAGATCGGTTTTGGAGCTTCTATACCACGAGGCTACAATTAACACACTCACCAAATGCTACACTGATGAGGTCCGTCTTGAGCGTCAAAGTGCTGAGTCTGCTCCTCCTCACCACCGGCGTACAGGTTTCGTTGCATCAAAGCACTATGCCAAGTGAAAGCGCGGCCGGCCGATGCATGCGTGTCGTCGATGGAGGCCGATGCATTCCAGCCCGTCCACCAATTCCACTGTTCCAAAGTAAACTCCCAATTGGCTTCGTTGCGAAGACAAGAGGAAGAGGTACGTGACCGAAACCCTGAAGCTTACATTGCCGAGCGCTCACGTTGTTTTTTGGCCCCACAGTTGGTCTTGTCAGTGCATGTGAGCGACGGTCAAAATTGTTGTGGAGTTGTGAGTGTATTATCGTTTTTCACAACCCGTTATCGTTTTTGGTGAGTGTGTTAATTGTAGCCTCGTGGTATAGAAGCTCCAAAACCGATCTGCGATCGCCGAGCGTATGGGTCGACGGTCCCCATTGCGAAAAAAAAAGGGCTTCGTGAGGGGGCAGTCGTCGAAGTACTCACGGCTGCGATCGGATTGCCAAACCAATACCACCAAAGGCATCGAAGTCTGTGGCCGTCGTTGGATCGCAGGAGATTGCAAAAGATAGGTAACAACCTGCGCTATAGCCAGAGCAAAAGGTCCTATTCTGCCGGATGTTCAGCTGGAAGCTGATCACTTCCTTGATGAAGGATTTGTTGGTCGATCACCGCGTGGGTTTTATGGCAGCAACACCAATCCGAATACCAACTTGGCCAAACAAGCCAGCAGTCCAACCCTGCGGAAAAAACAAAGGACACCCAACCCAATTTGGCCGTACTTTTTTGGTACTCGACTCCCCTGAGTAGTCGACATTTACGTCCAGTGCGTGCAACATCAAGATGAGCCCCTGCTGCTGTATATGGATGTGTCAGGGTTATCGATATAGATCTTGTACATGCGACATGCGCTTCAACGAACCAACCATGACATTGTGCTCGGTCAAGCCTGAAGCCAGTGGCTTCAAGCGCCGCCCCTGGGGCAACGCTTGTCCGTCCCCACCACCTGAAGAGCGATCCAGCCCTTCGGCAGCTCCTTGAAGAGACTCTCCGAAGAGTTCCAGTGGGGAAAGCCCTGGGCCCTTGCGCAAGGGCAGAAACCGCCCGCGTGGTACAGGAACAACCAGAACATCGCGGGTCCAGGAAATGGTGCCATCCACTGGATCCAAGCTGAATGGGCGATCACTTGACCAGCACAATGGCCGCGGCCAATGATGTCGGTTTGGTTAATGTAGACTCTTGATTAGTAACCCCCCCCAATATGACGAGGATGTCCAATTCAAATTGGGGGTTACTAATCAAGAGTCTACCAGTCTACACGGACTCCTTGCACACGACCCCAAGCGCTGCATCCCCCCCCCGTTCCAGGCCCTTCCAGGAATCCACCGAGGCCGTCCCCGTGTTCGACCCCAGGCACCCAGAGGGAAGCGATCGTGATCAGCATGATCTTCCAGAAGCATGACAAGGAGGTCTTCCGCGGCCTGGCGGAAGGAGGGTGGCCTGATTTCATGGTGAATCAGTGGAAGAAGAACTGATTTGATGAGCACGGATGGCCGTCTTCCCAAGGGCTGCTCCGTGACCCACTTCCGTGAGGGCCCAGAGACCCCTTTTTGACCCACTGCGCGACGAGGACCTTGTGGGACCTCCGCGCAGCGACGTCCAGTTCCTTTTTGGCCCCATGGGCTCCAGCCGCGCATCCATACGTGACCCCCCATCACTTCGAAGGATCAACCATGCTCAACCCGGGCTTCGGTGAAGTCTCGGTGGATCAATCCGAGTCTGAGCGAAGGTCTCGTATGTCTTGCTTTATCGGGTGAAGTGTGCATCCACTTCATTGATGGAACGAAACCCCATGAGGTACTTCACGATGCCCAGCACAACCGTTGAAGGGGGTGATTTCCAAGCTGGCACTTCTTGGTGGATCTGCAGGTGTCCTCCAACCTCACGCACATGCTGCGCGGACCACGCGCGGACCACGCCATCGCCTGCAGCAGCACCGCTGCGGGGGATGGAGCACCGAGCGTTCTAAGGAGCGCTCCCCATGGAACGCCACCGAGCGGCTGTAAGCGGCCTGGGCGGGATCTGGCATCCAAAGAGTCCGATGCCGGAATATCTTCTAGAGGGGAGGGACCAAGCATGAACGGATCCGATGTATGGAGGTTGGAGGAGTCCTTCTTGCCTGAAGATTTGGAGAGCGAAGGCTCACAAGGGGGAAGAACAGTTCTGGGAACGCCTGGACGGATGATCATCGATCTCACTCACTCCGTCGGTCTTCCCCACGTGGAAGAAGCGACTTTTGGGCCTCCAAGTTCTGCTTCGCCAAGCTGATGGAGTGCAAGACACAGGTCAGGTGGTAGAGCAAGACCAGGAAAATGGTGAGGAAAATCACCACTGGGCCTGAGCTCAGTCTCCACCAGGCCATTTCTCTTGCAAAGAACCTTTCACCTGTTGTACTTGACATTCGACCCATGCCCGTCACCATGAGCCAAGGAAAGTGCGTATGAGGCTGTGGTGAGGGGATGCCCTGCTTTCAGTGCAAGAGTCAAGTGGTCGGCCCCCACAACGGCAGCCACCAGGGCACTTGCCATTTGCACAGAACAAAACCATCGTTTTTTCTCTGGCGTTCCATGCAGTGACTCCGCCAAACGCCAAACGCCATTTGGACAAGGAGGGACTCTGTATTTGCTGTTGGGTGTCCTTCTTCCACCAAGAATGTCGTTGTCCCAACCCAGTTATCCCTCGTTCGGAAACAAAGCTGGAGGTGCCACATTGTGCCACTCTTGCCAGTGCACCTGTGGAAAGCAAATTGTACATCCACCTCGAGGATCCCGCTGCCACCAGCCTCGAGTGTCGCGAAAAAAACTGGGGGGTCACCAGGGACTAACTCTTTTTCAGTGTGCTTAACAAATCATGGCCCATCTGAATTGAGTCATGAATCGGATGTGAAATCCATGCGCGGCAGGAGGTGAAACATACTTGTCCCAAAACACATTCTATCAGAACTATCATGCTCCCAAATCAAACACGTCCAAGAGGGGGTCGTAAGCCGATTCCATCCCCCAGGCAATCACTTAGATTTAGATTATAAAGCAAGAGTAACTGCCTAACTAATTAAGCTATCTTTCGCTTTCGTGATGAATCATGATGGTCATCATTCAGCTCGAGAGCTGCATTCGACCCGGACCTCCTCGCACCCGCCCCGGAACCCAGCGGATCGCACCTCCCATCTCCTGAGGTGATCCGTGTGCTACGTGGAATGCGGAAGGCCCAGGGTATGCCTCTGAGGCTCCATACATATGTCATATACAGTATCAGTTGTGTGGATGGTGGATGAAAGAAGAAACGCTGAGAAACATGTGAACATGCTCCTCTGCCTCTGTGGGAGTTGATTCGTCAACAGTCAATGTCAAGGTTTCTTGATGAGTGTTCTCATGGTCATGCAGGAACCGTCTTGAATGAATTGAACTTCCGCTTCAACCACCTGCAGGAACCGTCTTGAGCCCACCCACCAGGTTCGGCAGTTCACCAGGGACTAAAGCATCTACCGGGGGGGCGCCGGGCATCGTTTGCCGTCTAGCACCTTTGGGCACACATCTTTGTGGAACCAAATCCCGTAACCAGCGCTGAGCTGACATCCCCAGTCAGCGCGAAGGACCTGGGACTGTCGTTCTACACGGCCGCAGGGCTGCAGAAAAGAACTACAGTACACCTGCAAAGCCACATGGGCACGACTCTCCTCACCGTTGGACCCATCCCTTCTATGAAACATGTCACATCATGGCGCCCAAACATCCCCCACATATGGGTCGATCCACCCGACCATTCTGGTCAACGAAGGTGTCACCCCTCTTGACCGAACGAAATGGGCTTCAGGTACTCGACGAAATGGGCGTGGTCGTGGTGAAGTTCTTTCATGTTCAAGGTGTATACCTGGACCGCCTGGACCTGACATGTTCCAACAGTGCAACATGTCTGCCCTTTTCATCCACAAAGAGCAGCCACTTCTGGCAGAAAATGTTGGCCCTGCCGAAAGATCCAAATCAAAAAAAAGTCTCCACTGGGCGCCTAAACCGAAAGCCTCTCTGCTCGGCCAATCCGCCCGATGCCTCGGCCAAGCCTCCGAGCTCCCAAATGTCACTGGCGACCCGACCGACAAAGAGCAGCAGCCTGGTCCGATGGATCTTCCCACGGCCAGGGCGGAATGGAAAGGGAGAAGCGGTGATCCTTTCTGAAGCTCCAAAAACCAGGGCAGCCTCATGTTCGATAGGAATTCCTAAGGATCGGTGTGGTTGAGCTTCTTGGTCATCATGCTAGCTGATCACCACCTATCTCCTTTTGGTGAAGCTTCCCCGACGAAGCTTGGACGAAGCCAAAGGACCACCAAGCAAAACCACAAGCGGTTTTCGGCAGGAAGGAGGTAGACCTGAAAGCATCAAGAAACCTGTCAGATAAAATTCTGATAAATGTTCTTAAAATTGAAATCCTTCTTTGGGTGGGCTGTAGCGACGCGTAGCGAAGTGGGCTTCCAGTTTCCGGCAGGTTTGGTTGATGTGTGTTGATTGTGTTGGCTCCATGCTTTCGCTGGATGGTTGACGGGCCCTGTCTTCAACAACAACTACACTCCACCCCACCTTGCAACACTCATCGCTATTTGATCGTTTGCCAGGCGGCAGCAGCAACAGAAAGGCGGCATGCCGGAGGTGGAAGGGCAAGTGGCAGAACTTGGCGGTCAGCAGCCTCAACGAACGAAGGTCTCAAAACCCAACGAACGAAGGGTCCTCTGCTGTATGACTCACATCTACCGAGTAGAGCGAGACACTTCAGTGGATCTTAATGGGTCATAGAATCACAACCAATGTCAAAACCCAATCGGGCCGGATTCAGATGAAGAGGGCGAGCGGAATTCACTCTTTACAGGTTTGGCTTCAGGAGTTTGCACACATTGAAGCCATCTCAACAGCGAAAGCCTCAGAGTTTGCAACTTGGGGTGGAGAATGCACCCTGGGGTGGGCCAATGCTGTCATTGACATATGTCGTATGAGGAATTTGATGGAACTTGAAGTTACACACCTAAACTGTGAGCTTTTAGGCTTCTTCAGGCCAGGGTGGGGTCGTAACCCGAAAGGTGCATAGGACCTTGCCCATGTTGGCCCCCACAATGCCAGGAGACCCCTTCCACCCGCACCGACACCCCCCAATCGAATTCCCGCTTTCGCGGCACCTCAAGAGCACCGTCCCCGCACACAGTGCCGACACCGCGGTGTAGACCTCGACGGTCTGCAATGCACCAGGGAGTCAGGAGGCGGGGGGTAAAAAGGCGGCAGGTCTGGGTCGAGGGCGTTGGAAGGGCGTCTTGAGGTCCGTCGGCTTGTGAACAGCCTGGTTTTGGTGAGGTCTGGGTGAGAGAGAGAGAGAGAGGATGGCTGTCACAGGATGGAGGATCTACGGCCTGGTTCAGCCCTATCGGAGCTTTGAGAAGGAGAGTTCTATGAGCTCTCTGCAAGGAAGAAACCAAACGTATGTGCGACCCATAATGCTTGTTGAGCAAAGCCACCAAGTTTTGGGGGTCAGCGTGGCATCAATATCAACAATTTGCAGAAAGAACTGCCAGGATGCCCCTCAGTGTGGGTGACCCAAAGATACCCAGAGATGGTACAAGTTGCTCCTTTTGATCACGGACATCTGATCATCTCCCTCAACACCGGCCCGAGGAATGGTCGTGCCAAGGAAAGGCCCAGCTGCTTCACTGCTTCCTGTTGCAGTTTCCCTTCCTCCAAGCTGCCGTTGCCAGTGCGCGGCCAGCGCCGGCGATGGTCTCTTCGCTGCAACTCATGCGGCCATGGGGTGCCAGCACAGCCCGTCTTCGCGACCACGGTGATGCTTAAGAAGCCGATTAAAGAAGTCAGTCTGGATGCGTCTGGCGGGTTCTGGTGAATTCATGGCCACCGAAGGCTGGAACTCTTGAGTCATAAGTGTCGCTGATCGAAACAAGGAACCCAACTATAAGGGATTCAATGTGAACCCAGTAGCTACTGAACAACTTCGGGCCGCGCCAGTCAAGCGGCTGTATCCAATTCTATGCCATATGGAGTCATCCTGAAGTCTCATGACACCGCTCAAAGCCTGACCCCGGGGTCCGATGCGCCTCTCGGCCGTGCTCTCCGGACACTAAAGGTCCGAGCGTGGCGCGACCCGCCGCTCCGGGGGTTCGATGGCACGGGCCCGCAAGGCTGGTGAGTCTGGTGGGCCGGCTCTGTGCCATCTACCCTTAAAACTCATGTAGAGTAGATGACTTCTCATGTGTTATGTCGTAAGTGGCCACTGGTGTACACCTGAGGTGATCAACCAGAACTTGAACTCGGGGATCCAAACGCAGGATCTTGACATTCCGAAAAACACCCAGCCATAGTAGTGACTCCAAAATTAATGAACCAACAAGGCGCCAATCGAAACACAGAGTCTTGGGAAGGGAATGTCTTCACCACCAAGAACAAACGCTAAATTTATAGCATACTACAGTACATTATATATATATATGTGTGTATATAGAAAAACACAAGATTGTACAACAAACTACAAACAAACATACACATTTAATTTATAAACACATACATATATATATATATACGCAAACCAATACCAATGCCCTTGCCTCTGCCAGGACCACTACATTGACAACGTCATCAATGTAATTCTTTCCAACCAGTTCCACTGCACCCGTGGCCCATCCCTGGAGAGGGCATTGGCGCCTGCGGGTGTGACAAGCGCCCGGGCCCATCTTGGCAAAGGCCCACGAGATCTTCGCCAATTGGGACGCAGTGAAGTCGTGCAGCCGGAGCCTGCGCTGGCTCTCGGGGTTCGGCTGTCGAACCACTGTTGCACCATGCACCATCTAATCCAGCAAAGCATCCGCAGTCGAACTGCGAATGCAAATAGAGGAATTAACGTTCGAAACCACAAAGGTTGGGCTGGCTGGTGCTTGTATGAATCAGATCAGGAGATTCGGTTTGCGTGCATGGGAGTGCGTGTGTGTGTGTGTGTGTGTGTGTTTATTATTGTTTCTCTATATATGTATGAAATTATACGTTAAAAAAAAGAACATGATTTCTTCTTTTTTGTTTAATATGTGTGTGTGGTGAAATGATGCAGGTGTCCATGTGCATGTTGTTCTATGACGCCTATGCCTGTGACTATGTTTTTTTGCATTTTTCTGCGGTGAAGATAGCTCGGCAAGCCCTGATACAGGAGTTCATCATGAACTTCGCAACAAGAAGGTATATAATCTGAGTACATGGGCTGATTCCATGCTGCCTTTTGCTGTCTGCTACTATTGTTACACTAGTCCGTTGGGTTGTTGTGCGTTTGAGGAACGTTGAAATAAATTCCTGGCGGTTTACCCGCTTGAAACCTTTGCTGCAGTCTTTCAATGGCAAGCCTTCTACCGATCCCCCAACAGAAGCGCACGCGCCCAAACAGGCACCCTTTCGACCGCACCACCGGCCACTCGTCCACCCCCTTCTCAGGTCGGGTCGTGGTGGAGGTGGACAAGACCTTCAAGAAGGCTTCTGGCCTTGACATCGGTCGCGCGCGGCATCGGGCAGCGGCCGGACTCGGCGGTTCGGGGGTACCGTCCGACCAACGGCGGAGGGGCCTGGATGGGCCCTCGTCCGGTGGTCGTCCATCCGTCCGGAATCGTCCGGAGATTCGAGCGGGGTTACAGGCCTTCAAAGGTGGTTTGGAACTCTTGGAGGTGTTATAGTTGTAAACTCCTTCCGGGCCCCCCAAAGAATCCCCGCCTTCCGGACTGATTCTACACTGTTCTGGTTAGACTTTGCTCTCCCAAACGGCTGCCCTGTCTTCCTCCGGTCTTCCGGGCGCCCGTGCTTCAAGGAGAATTTCCTCAAGCACCACGCCACCTCGGCACGAAGGCGCTGTGGCCAACGACTCGTTGCTGGATGAATTGCAGTTCGTCCATCCACCGTCCGCAACAGGTCGTGCCATCGCAGACATGGTCTGTGTGGCGGCCCGACCCGGCCGAACGGGTTCCCCCCTGGAGTTTCGCGGCAAGCGCGCGGGTGCTTCGTTCGGAAGGGGGGCGGTACTGGGAAGAAGTCCCATTGACCGACTCCATGATGCTCCTTTTTGCTCCCCGGTTCGCTTTCCCCAGCTGCTTCCGAAAGAAGGCCGGCATCAGTGGCCACTTGCCCCAGCGTGGGTTGCACAGCTCCAAGTGATTGTTCCAACAGGCCGCCTGGGTGGGGGTTCGGTGGCCCTGTCGGTCGGTCTCAGGGTGAAGGTCTTCAAGTGAAGAACAATTTTGGCAACACCATCCCGGATGATCTTCCAGGGGTCACAAGGCAGGGTGGTGTTTGGTCCCATCCAGTGAGTGGATAATGGGCACCCCTAACCTCCAAGTTCGGCACCCCTTTGTGACTCCTGGTTAATGCATGTTCATCATTACCTTTGTAGGTTCATGATATGGTTCATGCAGCCTTCAGCTATATGATCACCTGACTCCCCAGTTCACGACTCTTGGTGACGCAGGTGCCACCCACATCCAAGCGACGACTGAAGAGTGTGCAAACCATGACCCCGGCCTTGGCGGCAGGATTCAAACAAACCGCCTCCAGGCGTATAGCACCAGCCTCTCGCGCCCAGGATTCTGCCAGCCCCAGCAGTGCTGAGCTGGCACCTGCGCGCGGATAACGGTTTGGGCCTTTTTCTGGCCCTCCAAAATGAACGACATCTTGGATTTGCGGAAGCGGGGCACGTGTTTAATCTTCTTTCTTGGATCCTCCCTCCAAAAGGCAACTCTATTCATCCAAGGGCGGCTGTTCACTCCCGGGCGTGACTGAAGTCTGAAGTCTGCGACGAAACTGACTCCACCTCGTCCACCGATCACTTTGGGGGGGGCTTGGCATTTGGACCCGCGGCCAGCGGCATGTGTGTTGTTGAGGCGTTTTTTCGAGGTGCGGATCGTATCATATCGTTCTCAAGGTCCAACGCATTGATGATCCAATCCAAGTGCGACTCTGTCCTCTAAGACGTAGTTTCACAGGACCTGGCCTCACCAGGATCATCCCTGCTACTAGACCCGCCGTGTTTAGTCCAAACCTCAGGATCTCCCGTGATCCGCGTGGTTCTCTTGCGATTGACCCATTTTAATCTCCCTCCCACCTGTGTTGCGTGCCGCCGGCCGCACCGCCGCATGCCACAAGCTGGCCACCTGCCGGTGGCACTTCACACAAAGCACGCCGTCCGCCGGAGGCAGCGGCGCCCCGGGCACCGCCTCGACCAGCAGGACCGCCGCGTGCACGTCCGATCCGCGTGAGGTCCAGGCCTTTAGGGAGCGGAGCTCTCCTGGGATGGAGGTGGAGGGGAGGGATGTGGCGAGTGAGAGGTGAGTGGGTTGGATTCCTCCGGAGTTCCGGAGCAAAGAATCACATATTTAGATATATATATATATATAATTCCATTTAGGTCCAATCAGTGAGCATGTTCACGCCTGCACCCACATGGACGAAGGGGTGCAAGTCACCTGCCCAGAGATGTTGAGAAAGTATAGAAGTGGACTTGCTGCTGCTGTCCTGACAAGAACAATCAAGAACATGCAACTTGCGCATGACGGACGCTTTCCTTGAACCCCTCTTTCGTGCGACTCATGCCCTCTCTCATGCCCCCCCCACCCTGTTTCAAACATCACTCAGCCAGAGCTCCCCAGCGAAGGTCGTAGGCCAAAATATTCCAGGCGATCAGCCAGTGCAAGGGATGCTGCAGCAGCGCCAGCAGTGCATAGCCCGCTGCCGCCCGGAGTGGGAGCGGCGCGTCCGGCGAAGCGTCCAGCGAAGCGTCGGTGCTCCAAAGACTCCACAGGCCCCAGAGGCCCAGAAGCAGGGCCAACCAGGCGGGTGGGCCTGTGATGACCTGGGTTCAAAGGAAAAAAGCATGGTGAACAGAGAGCACGCATGAACTGAAAAAGGTGTGAGAAAAGCCGTCAGAAGAGAGTCATCCTGCAGACCCTGGGAGGTGCCCTATTTCAAGGTGTGGTGGGATGAGTGGCCATGCCCAGTCGTCGTCATTGGTCCAACTGGCACCGATCCGAGATCGGGAAGGCAATGGAAAAAATGGATCAACATGATCAACCAACTTCAAAGCAGACTGTGAAGGCTTTTCCCACGCCACCACTTGGCTGGTTTCATCCACCATCTCCACCAAGTGATGATGTTCCCTCCAAATCTGCCGCAGCTGCGGCCAGTCCTCTTCCGTGGCCAAGCGCGCCCGCATTGGCCAGACCTCCCTGTCCACGGCCTCTTTGGTGCAGTCCAGCGCTCGGCACAGCTGGTGAAAGCTCCACAGGTGGTCGAAGTGCTTTAGGGCAGGGAGAGCGCCAAAGAGCTCAGTGAGTTGGCCCTTCAAAAAGACCTCAAAGAGCAAAAGGGATGCTGGGCTTGTTGACCCTAAAGGCGGCAAATGTTGGGCTTGTACGGGTTTGTGCCTACCAGCAGCGTTTACATTCGGTATCATTGGATGATTTTTGGTCGAACAGAAGGGAGACCTCAAGTCCAGCAGATGATGGACAAGATCAACAATATATCCCAGACACTCCATGTATGCCATATATGCCTACATTGACCCCCTGGCACCACCCCAATGTAAGCATATATGGCAGTCCCATGGAGTGTCTGGGTATAACAATATCATCCCACACCATGGTTAACAAATGTGAATAACAGGCTCTCACATGGTCCGCGGAACTGAGTCCATGCAACCATGCAAAAGCCGCTGTGCTCTGGGAATGTGGATTCCGATGTGGCAAAGAGATGCAAATCTGCTTGAACATATTTATATATATATAATTATATACATTTTTTGAACATGCTTGAAAGATCTAGCCTGGGTCCTAGAAGTAAAGGCGTAAGATGCCGTAAGTATGGAGGTTGGAACCGCACCAGCCATGTTGCCATGGCCATGGAGTATCATGGAGCATCATGGAGTGCATGTTGTCGATCCAAGCGGCCGTGGACACGGAATCCATGCCCAAGCATTCCAAAGGCACATGGTCGGTCATTTGTTCAGGATCTGGAAGGGCTTTGCTGACCAGTGCCCGCAACTGGCAGGCCAGTTCAGGCGAAGGCTCCAGTAGCTCCCCCACGGTCTCAGCTCGCCTGTGCAGAAGCATCTGAAAGTCTTGGAGAAGATCTCCAGCGTCGGCCGCGCAAAGCATCAGCTGCACTTCCGCTTCCGCTTGAAGGATGTCCAACCGGAGCTCCACGTGACCCGGAAGTTGGCAGCATGTGTCCGCTTTCGGGGGCCACCCCTGGGTCCAAGCATCTGGCTCCACCTGGCGCAGCTGACACCTGGCCTGCCGCAACCAACCGCCCTTGCCACCCGACCGTGCTCGGCGAAACTCGCGCTGCACCTCGACCGTCGGCGCTGCGGAGTCCCGGCGCCCCAGTTGAAGCGCGGCGTGCACGACGCGGGCGACCTCGCCCACGCGCTGCTGCGAAGGCACATCCACACAAAGCAGCAAGTGGTCGGTAAAACACCCCAAGGTCTGGGGTAACATGTCTGTAAAGCCCGCCTCCTGCGGGATTGCAATCACCAGATTCCCCTTAAAGGCCTTCTTCAGCAAGACTGCCAAGAAAGTCACCAGCAAATCAAAGCGTGTCACGTTCAGCTCTCTTGCCATTCCATCCAGCTCTGCCAGTTCCGCCGTGTCCAAACGCCTCGTCTCCACGGGCCTCCACTCGGCTCGCTGCGGCACAGCCTCCAACTCGGCTCCAAAGGCCTCCAACCTCGCGACCTGCCTCTTCACGGCTGCCTGCACCTTCGAACTGCGCACCAAGCGCTGCTGCCACCATGCCACATCCGCCCGGTCCACCGCAGGCGGCCATGAGATCCGTGCGCCGTCCACCATGAGCCGCCGCAGCCGCGCGCAGGCGGCCGCATCCAGCGCGGCGGGGTGGGCACAAAGCGCCAGGCCACAGTGGTCCCAGGTGACCATCGGAGGAGCTGTGAAGGACCTATCCCAAGGCGGCCACGGCTCTGACCCGCCTCCGCCCGTCTCACACCAGCACGCGACGGGGCAGAAGTGGGCTCGGCCAGTGGTCGCACCCAGGTGGAAGGAGGTTCGACAGGCCAGGTGTGCCTGGAGCAACTCGCGGAGGCGTTCGCAAAGAAGTGGCTCAGGCGATGGAAAAATCCAGCCTTCCAACCAACTGCAGGGATCTTCCAGTAGAGCTCGCTCTTCATAGAATGAAATCATGGTGGGGGCAGGTGACCACAAGGATCTAGGGACCGGGAGATCATGGAGATCTGAATTTTCAGATGGTTCTCCAGGCTGCGACGTGCAGAAACGACGCGCCATGGCAGCAATCGCCACGTTCCGAACGTCCCGCCTAGGCTGTGGGCATGATGGGTCATGCAGCGTGCATGCGTGCATGCGTGCCTGGCATGATTCACACACCAAATGAGGAATTACACAGTGCAAAGCCTGCCACACGAGCCCGGAATGCTGGATAATACGTTATTGGATGGGAGTCAGCACCCTCCAAACAACAGAACATTACAAAACCCTATGTGCAGCTGTCGGCTCTGGACAAGCTCCTAAGACACGCGTTTTTTTAATGATACGGCGACCACCGAGATCTACACTCATGGTGTGGACTCACAAACTCTTGCACCAGCCCATGGCCAAATCAACTGCACAATCTCTTTGACCTATTGTCATTTAGCCATGGCCTGCAGTGATTCTTGAAACCTTCAGGAACAACCATAGAACCCTCTCCTCCAGGGATGGCGCCTCATTTGCGCACACATAATTCCCCTCAAATCCGCACACAGACTTTTTTATATATTTAACTCAAATGCGCACACATGATTCGCCTCATCTGCGCACACATCGATTACATTCCTCTTTAAACAGCCCATGTTACCCCAAACTCAAATGCGCACACATGATTCGCCTCATTTGCGCACACACAAATTGAGTCATGATGATCTCTTTTTGCTCATTGCTTCGTTTGATTGATGATGTGTTAATAACGTCCCTCTGGACATTCATCTACATGATGATCTCTTTTTGCTCATTGCTTCCACAGGTTCACGTCACACAGACGCTCTGCGTTTGATTGATGATGTTGGGTTGGGATGGGGGGGTGGGTGCGGGGGTGTTAATAACGTCCCTCTGGACATTCAGCAGCGCATCTAAAGCGATGGACGTAAAATGAGACAACAAGGTTCAGATTGTGAAACAATCTGGTCGGGTTCCATTCATTCATTCATTCATTCATTTCATTCATTCATTCATTCATTCATTTTTTCAGCCGTGTAAGCCGCGTGTACAGCCGAGGAAGCCGTGTGCACATCCGAGTTTCGCGTGCACAAACGAGATCAATTCTCCGCGTGTACATTCGAGGGAAATTCCGCGTGTACAGACGAGGCTCCGCCCCTCCTCCAGCCACTGGACACTTCGACCAAGCAGCTGCTGTGGGCCTCCGACCCAGGTGCTCGACATTTCTGGGCGAAACGTGGCGTCGGTCTCTTCTGCTGCGCGGTCTTCACGCTGCGTGACTCATGGAAAGGCCGAGAGAAATGGAATTGCTATGAATTGCTATGAATTGCTCGTAGCAACTCGGAGAAGCCTTGCGCGCCCTATCACCCAAAAGCCTTGCAAGAACACCTTCAACTTCATGCATACTTAGTACTTCAGTCACTGGGGAGTTCGCCCACTTGCCATCCATGCTCCACCTAAGTCTGCCACCTGAGTCTGGTATCAGAAGGAATATCTCATAACGATTCGCTCAGCCCATCGGCCATCACAGCTCCTTGCATCACACGGCTGCGCCAGTTGGAACACGGCATTCCCCCATTCCATCCAGTTCGACGATTGTTGGGGACCACCGAGGTAAAGGAATGTCCGAACTTCGGATCACCCAGGTTTAAGCACGGTGGACTGGCCTTTCGGGGGTTCCCTAACTCCGCCTGGAATCAATGGTAGTTTACACTAAATTGAAAAGAGACCTCCCTGGACTGACTCTCCATCTCTATCTGGGGCCAATCTTCGGCTAGGAAGATGCTTCTCACGTCAATAGATGTTTTTTATTTTTGGCGTGAGACCATGCGGCCGCGCTTGGAAGTCGCAGCCGTTGGGTGAAACGAAGACTCCTGTGCAGCGGCAGCGGGCCACCTCCTGTGCACGCCGCAAATTTTGGCCCATGGATGCCCAAATACGGGAGTTTGTTACGGACTTGGGGCAAGCAGAACATGCCAACCCGAACACTGTACTGTTTGCCTCAGGTGTATATAACCATCCTGAAGTACAGAGATTTCGGTGCAACTCAGTCCGGCGGCACTCAACCAAAAAAGATGCATAGAACATCGGGGTCCCTAAAGTCATCTGCAGGACTGTGTTATCGAAACACCCGTGCTCCGATCGAAACACCCGCGCGCACCAACTCAGATGTTCCAAGGTGTTCGAAGTACCCAAATTGATCCGCTTGGGAATATTCCAAGTACCTGTTTCTTTTGGTCAAAGCAGGGCACTTAGAATATGGAATTGAAATGACAGAATGTACTTTGGCGGTTCAATTCCGTATTCTATGTACTTAAGGACGGCTACTTATATATCACTAGTCACTATATAGTTAAAAAATTGTATACATACAATACAATACAATACATTACATTGCTATACTTTACTCTACTCTACTCTACTATACATAACATAACATAACATAACAGAACATAACATAACATACATGGTTCAAGGTTTGAGGTCTCAAGCAAGCCCCCTGAAACCCTGCTCGTGCGGAACCCCTGCCGCTACGAGCCCCCAATCCTGCCTGCCGGGAATTCAAAGTCGAAGTTGATCCATGCAGCTTTTGCTGAACGCAGCACAATCCCCTATCAACTTTGGCTTCCCGTGCTCTTTCTCAAACTCTCCAGTTCGCTCCAGCCTGCCAGCTGCTCCACTTCGATCCCCTTGTCTTTCCTCAGCACAGCACAATCTCACAAGTTTTGAAAAAATCGCTCATGCTCAATGCAATGTTTCACAGTGCCTGCCACTGCCTCTGGCTGGTTGCAGTAGCCAGCTGGGTCTCACAGCGAACACATTTGGGTGAAATTTCAATTTGAAAGAACTCATAATTCCTCCAGCGTTCATGTTTCACTTCGGGCCTCCTCAAACGACAATAGGATGTTCACTCAAGTTTTTATAGGGCGCCTTGATGACAACATCCAGGGATACGTTGTCTCCTCGAAGGCCCTGTGTGCGTGCGCCGAGCCTCCATCAGCAGTGAATCCCACCAGGTATTGTTTGGGGAGCCCCGACATTCCGAATCTGACGAAAAATGCCTGCAGCCTCAAACCCGGCCAGGTCTTTGTAAACCACCCGGGTCGTCACTCTCTTGCCCTCTTTCACATCGAAGAAAGACAAAACAAGTAGCATGAAGCGATCTTTTTCGTCGACCGATATGGAGTAGTATGGGGAAGCCTTGACCCGCTCCAGCAGTTCTTCCAAATGGTGCGCAGCCAACAAATCTCTGCATTCTCCAAAGATCTGGTCACTATCTTGGCTCATTGGCAAAGTCCCTCCACACATCCGGGCGAACTCCGTCAGCTGACGGAAGCCGACAGTGGAATTTTCATTGTAAATTGTTGAGTACGCCCCAGCCATCAGATTCTCGAACAACTCCAACGACGTCGATTTCCTTCCCTGTGAGGCCAAGCTTTGTTGACTTCCTGGAGTTTGAGAGCGTGGTGAAACCATTCTTGAAGATGTCGAAGAAAACCACACGCCTGCGGCGGGGCGTGGTCGGTGGCTCTGCTGGAGCAGCTTGTTCGGACAAGTTTCTCACATGACGTGGAAATGCTGCATGTTGGTTCAAGGTGCACCGTAGAAGTACTTGCCGATCTCATATTGCCCCTCGAATGCCTCTTCCCCCCTTAGTGCGGGCAGGCGGGTCCTCTGCAGCCATGCTTGACCTCCTAGTCGCCACCGCTACCACGAAAGCTGTCCCAATGAAAATGATTCAACAATTCGTCGCGAGCCTGTTCATGCATCATGTCAACTGGTTTCAATTCAATATGCTTGAGTGCGGATCTCTCTTGCATTCCAAACTTGGGCCAAAACAGCAACAAAGAAGGCAGCTTTAAAAAGAGAAACGAGCGAGCAGTGTTAAAAAATGGTTTACATGTTGGAGTGCGCAAGTTTCGTCAAATTCTATGTGAGAGGCTTTTGTTGCAGGGCCCTCACACAAGATAAATTGGATCAATAAATTGGTCACGAAAGATCCTTAGCATTGTGGGAAGTTGGATCAAGAGCCGATTGTCAGAGCCCTCACGCCTAGTCCAGCAATCCACGTCGCCTGCCAGTGGAAGGGGTGGGAGTCGGGTAGACATGCGGATGGAGTGAAACAAAAAAGGCCTATCTGCTTCAGATGGTCCAGCTTCGATTCAAGCAGCGCCATAGTTTGCTCGCTCAACAATGCACTGGTAAGTTGAACCCCTGCAGTTGTATGATGTTGTATGCCTCTTGGGAGGTACAGGCAGGTGCCCCAGCCGTCAGCGTCCCACACCTCTTCTGGGTCAACCTCAATGCCTTGTTGGCTTGCAAGTTCCATCGCCTCTGTGCAAAAATCAACTTTCTCAAGCTCACCTCGCTGCTAGTGCTTCCCAAAAAAAAAAGTCTTCACATCCCCATGCACCGTGTCTCTCTAGGTAACGTAGCCAACAACAACACAACCTTTGGAGTCGCTTGGGGCAGAGTCTCCACCAGTCTGCCAGCCTGGTTGGGTGTATCTCTGCATCCTCACAAAAGAAAGACACATCTAACGCTGCGTCCCCCCTACTCCTGCATTTTGAACGCGCGCGCCGAACCCCAATGGATCGGCGTCGAAGGTGCTTCCTCAGCCATGGACGAGCATCACAAAACTTGGAGAAAAAGTCTTGGTTGCTTGTTGTGTTGGCACCGTTGTCTCAAAGGGAAAAGTAAGGAGTGGCAAGAAAAGGAAATGGACAAGGAAAGGAAAAGGACATATAACGGAACAGGTGTAAAGGAAAACGGAAAAGGAAAGGACGGCCGTGCGAGGAGTAGATGGCGCAACATTTTTGAGGGCCGGGAGTGTTTTGCTGCATATCATGGGTCGTGGCTGCTCATGTCATTGCCTTGCGGCACATCTCTTGCCGCTGCCAGTGCCGGGACCAACACGACAGCAGTGCAAGTCCCAGGGCAAGGAAAGGATAGGGAAAGGAAAGGAGAAGGCAAAGAGAAAAGGAAAAGGAAAGGGAAAAGGACAAGCGAAAAGAGAAAAGGAACATGTTTTGTCACAAGTGCTTTTGATGGGGTTGCGCCACCTACGCGGTTTTCCTTTTCAGCGGAAAATTTTGGGGCTGCCGGGAAATGAGCAGCCACGACCCATGATATGCACTCTCTTGCCCCTCTAAAAAGTATTGAGCCATCTACTCCCTCATGATTTTGCTGCCCAGTCGATGGGTGAATGAATACTAAAAAATCACGAAACCTTGCAAAAACAATCTTAAGATATAAAAAAATCGGGACGGCGCGTTTTCGACAATCGCCTTTGATCGAGTCCACTGAGTCTACTGGGGCCGTTTTTGCTTGCTACCCCTTTTGTGGAGTACTTACTTTCTTTGCATGCATACATACATTACATTACATTACATTACATTACATACCTACCTACCTAATCCTACCTACCTACCTACCTGCCATGCCATACCATACCATACCATACCATACATACCATACATACCATACATACAATACTGTATTTTACAGGATCAGCTCTAATAGTACTAACTACCTAGCTAACCCTGCTAGCCCGGTAAGCGCTACCTTTTGCTCTACCTTGAGAGTCAACGCTACGGGGTCCATGGGGATGAGGTGAATTTCAACAAATACAATACAATACAATACAATATAATACAATACAATACATACATGCATACTTTACCTTACCTTACCTTGCATGACATAACATATGTATCTTATATTCTGTGGCCTAAAAAGCTCGGAGAGCTGAGATGGATTTCTACCGGCAGCCGACCTGTCTGGTACTTTCCGGCTTCCTACGGCCAGGTGCCCCATGTGCCAGCTGAACCGACAGTGCATTCCATGTGAATCCCCTGGTCCGGATAGAAAGGAATCCTGGAAAAGCGATGGAACCGTGAAAGCAACCGAACTTGGACCCCGTCCCAATCCTGACTCCTTCCACTGGTACACGGTAGAGGTAGGATTAGGCACCCCAAAGCGGGTAGACACAGGCGACTGCCCACAAAGTGTTTCATGGACTAGGCTTCGTTCCCAAATGCGCCTCTCCCAAAAACGAGGACGACGAAACGGACGAAGCGCCTGGACCGTAGGACCGTGTCAAATGTCGACGGAGCCATCCCGTTGCCAAAGTTGAAGGCTGCCGTTCTCCGCCCCAAGGACATAGATGCCATCATGCCCGGCACAGCACAAGGTCTGCACCTGTGAAACAGGTGGCTGGAGGCACATCGTCGGATGCAAGTGTGAGCTTCGAAGGGTTGGCGCCCGATCCACCATAGAAAAGAAGTGTTGGTCGTATCTCATGCACGTCTCTCTCTCTCTCTCTCGGTAGCATCTGGCTACAACGCAGCCGTCCCGCAGGGTCATGCACGTCTGGCATACTTTCTTTCGCACGAGTCTTTGCCCTTCGACCGAGTGGATGCAGAGGATGTCAGGCTATGTCAGGCTCAGCATCTCGTCAGAGGGGTCACTTCTCGTCACGAAGGCCACCATCCTGCCATCTGGTGCCTGCTACAGCATGCCTGCTACAGCATGCCTGCTACAGTATGCGAAGCCTGCGCCACCTGGCCCATCCCATCTAGACCAGACCCCCCCCGTCTCGATCCCCATCTTGCCCTGTGCTCACCTTGCACCTCTCGAGCGCTTGCCAGTGCTTCTTGAGCACGAAGTTCGGTAGAGTGATCGAGCTCACTTGGCCTTTCCTGAGGCATCAAAATCAGTGCAGGGGGCATATACTGTATAATAGATCTGCCAGAGCTCCCAGTCCATTTTAAAGTTAAACAAACTAGTCTTTCGGCGGTTCCTTCCTTGCACTCTTGCACTGGAATTTGTCCATGCTGCTAAGCTTCTACAAGTCATTTCGGAAAACCAGGGGTCAATGATATGTAATTTGTGATGGTGCAAATCTAGAAGCCCTCAAAGAGAATGTTCACAAGTTCAACCTATAGATTTCCACCGACCGTGCTGAGGCCAAGGCCAGCACCTGGCATACGTGGCCCTCACGTCTCGAGTCTACAGCCTACAGGCAGGGGCTCTTTCTTTAGTGCCTCATTGGGCGTCGCGTTCGGCCTCCAGTCTTGCAGCCCGAAACGCCTCTTTGGAGGCCTTTCGAGGATCGTGGGCATCGGTGAGACGGTGAGCCCAAAGGTTCAGGCGTGGGCTCATGGGGCAAGGTGACTTCGGCCAAGGCGAGGACTATGAGACACAACCAGCGATGGTGATGACAGAAACAAGCTTTCAACTCTACGGTTTTCATGCAGCTTCAGCTGCTTGAAGACTGAACTGATTCTGACTTGCTCCGAAGCTCGAATTAAAGGCCATCTGGTTCAGTTGGCCTTGGACTATGGCACTATGGCAATGGTCTGCCATACAGCAAAAACCCGCTCATTCAAACCAAAAAAAACGATCTTTCAGAACTCGTGGGTAGAGCTCACGAGAGTTCCGAGTTCCCATTACTCACTTGGGGTCCACCTCGTGACTTGGCTCCTGCTCACTGACGATGAGCTTGTGCACCACTGGGCGGCGGGAGTGGAGCAGTGACAGCTGGAAGAGCAGCAAAAACACCACAAAGACCCCAGAACCTTCGCGGGGAACGAAGCGGGCGCTCGGCGGATGGATTCGTTCGGGAGCTCGGCGTGTGGAAAAAGATCACGAAAAGTCAAAAGAAGATCTCAGGATTCCTATTTTACGATATGTTGTGGACGCTCCTTGTGCCACACAGGCTCCTAGATAGGCACCCAATCGTGTCATCGGTTTGCTCCTCCTCTCCCATCAACAATCACCAGCCAAGGGGTGCAAGTCATTGTGCAAGCCCATGGTTGGCCCCCTGATGAGGCTTTTTACTGCGATGGCTAGATGCTCCAAGCGCAGCTTTAGAGAAATCAAGTGGGAAAGAAAACTTCACTGAGAATTTGCGAAGATTCTTGAGTATACTCTCCTAACTGGCATTTCATAGGGTCAAATCACTGGCATTTGATAGAGGATCATTCACCGGGTGTATCGTGGATTATTGTGGAATGTCGTTTGACCGCGAGATGACCTTCCCCGTTCCTACAGCTTCACCGGATCTATAGTGAAATTCCACCGGCCTTGTAGGTGCCCACCCGCAGAAAAATCATTTGGAATTGGACCATGCCAGGCCCTCTGGTTGGGCACCCTCTCTTGGTTGTGAACTCTGGGAGAAGTTCCGTGTCTTCAACATCTCAGAATGGCGACATGGTCACCCAGCCGCTAGCGGTGAGGGAAGGGTCACCGCTTTGGTCGCGTCAAGAAGCCGGCGAGGCAGTAGATGGGAAGGTTGGACTCGGGGTCTTCCAAGTACACGGTCAGCACGCCACAGGCCATGGTGAGCATGGTGAACAACTTCAAGTCCTGGATGCGTCGATGCCGGAAGGAGCTGGGGAGGTGGGTTGTTTTTCAGGCCGACTTCTCGTCTGAGGCTTGGAGAAGTGCGTTGCTTGGAGAAGTCGCCTTGGAAGATCCATGACCTACACATTGCTACCTTCCTTGCGACCATCCTCAATGGTTTACCCATGCTATCTTCGTTGCTACGTTGATGGCGGGTCCAGTTCCTCACTTCTCCATCCTGGAAGATTCAGCCATGCACAACGGGCAGACGCCCAAAACCGCTATCCCCTACAAAGCAATGGGGCACCCGAAAAGAACCCAACGACGGCGCCAAGCTCCTGTACAGCCGCTGTAGACCACTTCTCTACAAACCAAAATCCAAGTCTCGCACCAGAATGCAAGTTGGGGCTCAAGTTGGGTCTTCTCATCTCCAAATACTCTACAACCCAAGTGGCTCCAGAACCCGGAGCCAAAACCCGCCTCGCGACTGAACACGTTTCCAGGTTCGGTTCTGACATCAAAGACGTCCCGGGCGAGGAAAGGGAGGGAAAACCAGCTGAAGCACCTGTGAAAACGAAAGATGGGTCATCTTCCAAACGAAGACGAAGGCTCCTGAACCAGGATGGTCATCTTCCTCTCCACATAGGGTGGGTGAATCATGGAGTTGCCTCAGTAGCTGTGCATGCCCACATGCTGTGCATGGGCGGCTGAGAAAGGGCGGGTGTCGGGGAAGGTGCGGTTGAACAAAAATGGCAAAGGTTTGACAAGTCGACTGTTCCTGCCATGGTCCGTCCACATCACATGTCCCAACATGTCCCCACCCTTTTGGGCCAAGGAGTTTGAGTTTCACCTCTCCTCTCCGAGTTTCGGCCTGTGTGGACCGTTTTGCCTCGGTTCTGACTCCCACTATGAGCCCGAGCCCATCTGCATGCCCAGAAGCCCCACATCATCACGCCGATCAGCAACACCCCAATCATCTCCACCAAAGGCGTGGGTGCCAACAAGATCGTCACCACGGGCAACCTGGGAAAGACGGCGCATCCGGCATGCATCTGCAGGGGCAACCGGGGCAGAACCGTTTTGGGGCGATCTATCTGACCATGCTCGAAAAACCACTTAAGAGGGTGGAAGTGGAAGGACACTGAAGGAAAGGGTCCAACCAAGTTCCTTGCAAATTTGTCCCTGGATCCTTTCCATCCTTTGAGCATCAACTCTCTTGTCACTACAAATCTAGCAGCTGGCTCTTCCTTCATCCGTTTCAATGGCGGGTCACTGGGAAGCGAAAAGCGATTTAGCTTAGGAGGGTCCCGTCTAACCGTCTCCAGTGTGGAGCCCATGTCTGGAGACCAAAGCCCCATGCCAAAGCCCCTGCAGCATGGCGAAATCAACTGCAGCCCTACCCGCCCCGCGCCAGCCCGCCCACGACATCCCCCCCCCGGACCGAGGATTCCAAGCCACAGGATCTTGGCCACCAACTCGAGGATGTTGGTGCGGAAGACCTGTCAGACCCCGTGGGCTCGCCAGAGCGGAGATCCATCGGTGGAGACTCGACTCGGAGCAGCAAGACCGCCGGGGGCCACCATGGTCCAGTCCGAGTGATGTGAGCGGACGGGTCCGGAGGAAGCCATGCAAGAAAAACGAAGACGGTTCAGTCTTGCAGTTGCTAATACAGTACTTGCGTGAGGATTGATTAGAGATGGCTTAGCCTATATCTTACCATACGCAAACTGAGAGGGGCCTGGTTTGGTCCTTTGGTGCAGCACGAAACCCGCCTCCTGAGCCGTGTCAAACACCCATCGTTTGCTCACAATTCAGTCATTCAGTTCAGTTCTTGTGATAGATAGATGGTGATACTTCTTCGCACCACTTCACCCCTCACACCCGGTTAAGCCCGTTCAAACCAGTTAAGCCCCACGCTCGCTCACCTCGTTGGTTCAACCTCGGACCCGCTTCCTCCACGACCGGCCTCCTTGGGGTTCGGATGCAGGAAGGCCAAGTGAAGATCGGTGGCCGAGCGCTCCGCGGCCTTCCACCAGGTATTCTCATCCTCCCAGATCCTCGGAGCACCGCGCCGACCCCGCCGCGCGCCCGAGCGCGCGTGCGGCGGAAGGGGAAGGTTCCATCGGTGCCCCCCGACTTGGGGCCACAACAAGGGGGCGTGAAAGAGCAACAAGCTCTCCAGCTGAGGAGCTTGTAGTCGAACAAAATGCTCTTGGGCACATAGTGGGCATCTCCCGCACAGACCTTGGCCCATCGAGACTCCGGGCACGGAAGCGGCGCCGACGGAAGGGCGGGTCGGGAGTCCACTTCCGAGTCGACATGAAAAATGTGGATGAAACAGCGCCCAGGCCACAGCATAGGGCACCAGCACGTAGAAGTAGATGGGCAAAATGATGGCGATGACCACCAAGAGCCTGGGCATCGACGGCACTTGACGCCACGTGGACCGCTCAGTCCCTCCACTCCACTCAAGTCCATGAGTCCATGCCGTGGGTCCAGATGAAGGGATGACACTCGTGCCAAACACGCACGGTGTCGTTTTCCCATGACTCCAAGGGCTATACATATACTACTTGGAACCTGCTCCCGGTTGGAACATGGGAACGCTTCCCGCCGGTCCGACACATGACGTGGTGGTGACTGGTGGTGACTCTTGGGAGGGCCCAAGAGGAGAAGAGCTCGCTTGCGGGCACCGGGGCGTGCAGTGACCAGAGCTCACTACCGAGCTCGAGGCTCAAATCCCAACGACGCGCCTTCCTGGTAAAACAATTGTCAAATCCCAGGCCTTTGGATCAAAGAACTGTCATTCCAGAAACCAACCCGAATGCTGCGAGGGCCATGGATGTGCCATGGAGGCCTTCATGAGCGGCGTAGTCAAGTTCACTCGTTCAAGGACCGAGTATTCATCATGGGGACTCCCACTCATCGCCCGCAGACACCAAATGTCCTACAAACTCCCAGGCGATCTTCATCTCCAGAGAGCGAGAAAGATCCGTTATTCCAAGGGGCAAGGTGTGGTTGCCCTGGAAGCACATCACGTCGGGCGCTGAAGCCAAGCGGATCTTGTCATGCCTGGGACCGCGCGAATCCGAAGAGTCCCGGTGCTTGGTGCTCATCCACCGGGGTCGTAGCTACTGTCTGACTGAGGCCATTCAAGAGGTCCCCTCAGAAATGTCCAGCCGGTGCTACCGGATAGGGTCCATCTCTTCAAAGTGAAGGGACGTCGGACGTCGCTTCATCGGTTTGTGACCTGAGGTTGCTCCAGCATGTGGGGGGGAAACTTCAGACTGTCAGAATGAGCGAACACCAAGCTGCGGGTTGCCCTGCACGATCTCAGTCATGATCTCCTGAGGTGCGGAGGCTCGGAGAGAGCAGGACTAGTAACTCTGGGTCAACGAAAAAAACAATGTATATACATATATTAATATACTCTATATTTATATATATATATATGTGTGTATATATATATATATACGTAAGTATATACAGTCTACATCAGTCTACATGTTTTGCTCTTGCCATCTCTTGCCATCTCTTGCCCCTATCCTCCATCAACATATATACATCAACCACCCCAACTTGGTGTCCCCATGTGCCCCCAGCAGACACAACCTGGTGAGACGTTTTGCCAAGTCTCCGGGAACTCCATGCCCTCGGGGTAGACACAGCGCACGCTTTCCGCAATGGATTGCACGATGGGGACCACCAAGGCGGTGGAGAGCAGCTGCATCAACAAGTAGACCAAGAAGGTGAAGGTCTTTCCCAACTTCAAAAAGAGATGCCAAATTCCGGCACCTCAAAGAGGGTTGGTGGCGGTGCAAGCGCGTGTGTTCTTGGGTTCGTCGCAGAATTCGGGCTTTCAGGGCAAGGGTCCGTAGCGAGGGGATGCACCAGTGGGTCCTTTAGGGCAGTGCTGCTCACCTCCTGTTGTGACTTGGCTTGGGGTGGCTATCCCTGATCCGTTGGATCGAAGTAGAACAGATGTTGTCCCATGTCCACTGGCCTCTTGTCATCGAAGTACACCCAAACTGCTGATGAATCCGACGGAAGACGTTCGGTCCAGCGGTCGTCGCCCGGGGCGTTGCCCTCAACCGCCGCCCACGGACGGCCCCCATGGTTTGGCCCTCCAAACGGTCACGTCCAGAACGTCCCATGGCGATGTCAAACGCCAGAACGTTCCCGAAAAAGGTCTGTGATCCTCCATCACGTCCAGAAAAATGTATTGAGATTGTATCCATACCGTCCAGAAGAGTAACGTCCAGTAACGTCCAGAACACGTGAGAACCCCAGACATTGAGATTGTATTGGGCCGCGCCAAGCCCCCAATGGCGCAAAGGTGACCGACTCCATGGACGGTCCAACTGTTGATTTGGGAGGGGTCCTTAGGGCCTTCGAACACCTTCACAATCTATTCACCCAATATGCCCCATAAGACCTCCTACTCCTCCCTCTCTCCCCTCCAACCCTGACCGCCACGCCGCCTGTCTCCATCTCCCGGCGGAAGGACGCGGAGTTCTGCACGGCTCGGCAGAGGCGGTCCGCCTAGAAAACCGAAGGACGACCGACCCGCGGCGACCGGAGCGAAAAAACCCCGGACATAGATAGAGATACAATCAATGTTATGGGAGGATGATATATATATATATATATGTATACAGAGAGAGAGAGAGAGAATATGTAAGATTGAATCAAGATCCTACATTCAGTCGTCCAAATAGATCAAAAAGAATGTTCTTGGGGACCTCTGAAACCTCTTGAACGTCGTGGCAAAGGCCCCGTTTCTTCCATTCGAAGGGTCTCCCCTGAATCGACGTCCACTTCAATTCACCAATTCGGATGGTGATGAATCCAAATCTGCCAGGCCCCTCCCCCACAGCAGTATATACTGTATACAGTATATACAATACAATCCTCTTCCAATCGGATGCGCATTGGATGGGGAGATGATCAGATGAAAAACACTTTCATGGTATATAAATAGTCTGACTATGTGTCATGCGTCCGTGCACTTGCTCAACTGTGCCAAAGACTCAGCCCTGGGATGTGGCACCAACCCGGAACCATCGCGTGAAAAACCCTCGGGGTGCAACAGATCTCCGGCCTGGTCGGGCAGACCGGCAAAGGCGGAGAAGAGGAAGAGGACGATGAAGCCAATCACCGCGATCATTTCCTTGCTCCAACGTTCCGTGGGACGTGACATGTGGATCTTCATGGTGAGAGACGCACCACGGAACGCCCCCGCAAGCCAACGCAAAGAAGCGCACGGAAGGGCGCGATTCTTCCCGGGGGTCCAGAAAGGTTCCTCGCATACCATCAAGCCCAGCAGTGATACAAAGATGCACACATGTGAGATTTAAATTGATGTATAGGGCTTATGCAGGCCTTCAAATATATAGAAAAGTATATAGATCCCCAATAAAAATGCATTGCAAACCATTGGAAACCGGTTTCCATTCATTTTGGGGCCACTATGCATGATACATGGACATGACCCCAAGAATCCTTGCAGCAACAGGGGGGTCCGGACCCTCACATAGCACTCACGGCTCCCCACGCACTGAAGTGCCAGGTGTCTGGCCAAAAAAATCATGGCCTTGTCGATCTTCACCTCAACAGTTGAGCCGGGCCCCTCTAGAGCTCTAGAGCCTCGACTCAGCCGTAAGAGTCCAGCCGTAGCCTTGAAAACGGTCAGCATGTGAAAAGAAATCAAGTTCGTAGGTCCCTTACTATCCCTTACTCATCCTTACCGTGCTTCTCTGACCTCCGAACTCAATGCCCAAAAAGGCCACGCCAAAAAGGGCGCAACCCGCGAGAGCACGAATCCCCCAGGCTGCCACACGTCAAGTGCCATGGCGATGATACTCTCTACCAAACCCACCTTTTATGGATAGAAGAACCACTTCTAACTCAATGATGCCGTTAGCATCCATCCATGAATACCAGAATTGGCGCAACTCCATCAGGTCTTCCTCTCCAGTACATGGTGCCCTTTCTGAGACGGCTCTGAGACGGCTCTTTCTGCAGCATAGGAGCGGTGAACTTGAAATCCAGCATCATCACCTGCAGCATCGCCCCATGGAGTCCCATCAGTCACAGCAGGAGAGGCGCGCGGAGCGCAAAGCAAGGGCAGGAGAGGAGCGGGTGCCCGCTGCCCGGAGCGGTCTTTTTTCGTTCACCATGGTTCACACTGCAGTCATTGAATGTATATGTAAAAAAACGACGGGAATCAACAAGGACTCCAGATCTGAGACAGGAGAAATTACCACTGAATGGGTGTTTTTCCCACTTGGAGCCATCAGCTCCAAGTCGCCGCCCCGAACACACCACACACCGCCACACCACGGCTCCGTCGTCCGTCTCGTGGCGCGTCGCATGCGTCGCGCGCCTGGTGAGTGACCACTGCAGGCTGCTTCACTGTCTTCTTCCATGGGATCGCTGGGCCGAAGGCGAAGGAGACCATCTGCATGGCACTGATGCACAGCAGCAAAGGCGGCAAGAAGACCTGTGACTCCGAGAACGGCAGAACCAAAGAAAGAACGAGGTGAGTCCGAGTGGTGCACAGAACCAGGAGGCAGGGGAGGGGCAAGGCATTGGAGGCATTGTTTTTTCCACCCAAAACCTGTTCGGCTGGCATCTGTGACCAGGTAGGTGTCCCACCAGCCCCTTTCCAGGCTGCACTGAGTTCACAGTGCCCTTGGGACCAACGGGACCAACGAGTGACCAACGGGACACCGTTCTTACTCCTGCGGTCCTTCTCCAACATCTTTCGCGCCTTCCACTCCCTCCCTTGCGCAATCTTGCGCACACAACTTTAAGCCTTATAAGCCTTAAGCCATCTAAAACCAGCCAAAAACCCGGCAAACCATGAGCTGCATGCAAAACCCGCATGATCACGCCGATGCTCAGTGGCTGGGCACCTCAATGGGACTCAAGGAGCGCATTTCGGCATAGATCTGCCCCTTGTCGTGGCCCGACAGGTCCCAGGCGTAGACCGCCCCTTCGTCGGTGCCCACCACCACCGCAGGGCCCTGCGTCAGTGAGGCGAAAAAAAAGGACATATAGATCAGCTGAGAGGGAGCACGAGAAACAGGAAGAGGGGGAGGAGAAACCGGTTCCAATTGGTTCCAAGCTCAAGTCTCCAACAAAGGTCAAATGAAACTCTTCCCACACTCCTTTCGTTCGAGGTTCCTCGGGACGTGTTCACAAGTGGGAGGAACACTGTCGAATTTGTGTGTGTGTGTCGGATTGCTCTGCGTGGCCTCAGTGTGACTATATATTTTGGCCTTTCTAATGCCAACCAGTACAAGTAGGGAAGAACACCCCCCCCTCTGCTGCCAGGACATCCCCCAACAGGTATGTGGTTACCGTACTTGATATTAGGACCTATTATTAGGAGGAAACACCTACAGATACCTCTTCCCAAGCTAAACGCAACATGTGAATCATCTAGGTCACTGTGAGATATCCTCAGCTCCGCATGTGAGCGCTGCATTTACAACATGTTCAAGAAAAAGTAACAAGTGCTAGAAACTCCTGCATTCAGCTTGCGGAAAAAAGAGAAGAGACGACTTTCCACCTTTGCTTCCCCCAAGCTAAAACCCACAATGTAGATAAACAAGAGACGACTTTGTCATTTGCCTGTATCTTGGAGGGTCCAAGGTCATCCAACATATACTGTACACGCTGTCGATTTCCACGTCCCGCGCCTCTGAATCTTCCACCACCTGAGGCGAGAAACAAGCGGATTCTTCCGGCTGAACTGCCACAGCCAGGCGGTGGGCTTAACGAAGGCGAAGCTTGTGTTCTTCAGGGTTTTCCCCTCCAACTCCCTTGGCTCCAAGACATGGGCAGACACTTTCATATCCGATCCACCTCCCACCTACGATCGCTCCGTTCCGACCTGCCGCCCCGCCGTGGCCGAACGCCGCGTGCGTTCGGCGCCTTCGTTCGAACGGAGCCGGCGGTCGGTCGCCTGGGTGTCGATGACCTTGGACTTGTGGGTCATGATGAGTTCCACGGACTCGCGGCCCGGCATGATGAGCAAATTCGCCGGATCCTGCGTCGGCTGTGCCGAGTGTCCGAGGAGTCGGAAGGGCAAGACGGGTGGACACGTGCCCGGTGGAAAGCCATGCTTGAAAGAAGTGTGAGGCCGTGAAGAGCCACACAAGAGTCTGCCTCAGGTTCTCCTTTGCCATGGCTTGCAGAGATGTATTGGACTCGATCTTGTCTAGGGGCCCTGGATGCCCACTGGTCAAAGACTAAATTACAGTCTTAGGGGTAATGGGTGGTATTTAATGAGTGGGTTGGTTCCCATTATACCATTAAGCCATCTTGGGAGGTTTTTCAGAGTCCGAGGGCCCGCCACCTCGCCACGTCTCCTGCGGCATCACCAGCATGGTGTTCTTCGGCGCGGCCTCGATGTTCCACATCGCCAGGTCGAAGTCACTTCGGACGTCCGTGACGAAGGCCGTACCCTCAATCTGCTTGTCGATGTCCATCAAGACCCCCGGCTGCTCCTCGGGTGCGGCGGTGCGGCCGGGCGCCGGTGTAAGGGATCCATGCAGGGCGGGGTGTTGCGCAGGGATTGGAAGGGCCTTTGAGATCTTTGAGATCTTTCGAATTGAGGGATTTCCTTAATCCTTTCACCCTGCCACTGTCGACAGTGCCAAAGACCATGGAACACCGGAAGATGACTCTCTGGTTGGCTCTTGAAGATCTTGAAGTGCCTCCTCAACCACCGAAGCCACCCCACACCCCGAGCAGCTACACCGGCAAGGCCTCGACCACCGAGGGGCGTAGATGGCCAATGGAGGTGCATAGGTCAAGCCCTTGGAGAACCAGTGGCTCTCGCCTTGGGCCCAGTGGCTCACAGCGAACCAACGTCGCTCAGCACATCAAGCCGAACACGCAGATTCCACTGCTGGCACTATCCACCTGCTGCCGGGTGGCCCTCATCCACCTCGTCGAAAGCCTTGGGCTCCTGCAATTTCTTTTGGCCCAAAGAGTCTCTGCAGAACTCTCTGACAAGCCTATTGGCACAGTGTACTTAGACACAAGTATGGGTGTACAGTGTAGAATGGTGTAGAAGCACGTCATGTGATGTGAGGACAGTTTTTGTGCGCTTAATTCTGTTTCCGCCCAGTCTCACTTATATAAGCCCTCTCTCCTCCCCTCTCTCTCTTTCTCTCTCCCTGCTCCCAAAGGTGACTGACTGCACAGTACAGGTGAGTTACCCACCTTGGTCACCAAGTCCTCTCCTATCTTTCACTTTCGGTGAATTCGTATACATGGACTCACTCCCTCCGGGCCCTCGGCCCGACGCCCGCTGCCACCCTCTGGTAGTATGAACGCCTGGTAGGTGATGCTGGTTCCAGCGTCATTGAGCTTTCCAATCAGCCCATTCCTCAGTGCGGAGGGTGTTTCCAACTTCGGGCACCGCAGCATGAAAAAATAGGGCCAGTTGTTGCCCAACGCCCGGGCCCGCCTCTGTGCAACCCCAAATTCCCAGGCAAAGAACCATCACTTATATTCAATTACTTAAGGAGTTACACTCCCTATAACTCAGCTGCAGGGATACACCATGTACGGACACTGGCCCACAGTCGTCCCTCGGCGGCCTCTCTCTCCGCTCTCCGAGCGTCGAGTCCACCGCCCAGACGGCCACGTACTTCTCGGAGCCGCAATCGGTGGAGGCGAAGATCACGGAGCCGTTCTTCTTCCAGGCCGCGACCACGCCCAGCAGCTCGTCCGCCTTCTTGGCCGGGCGTCCCTCGGTGCCCTCCGCGGCCTGAAGACGCGCGGAACGTCCGCGTACACTGACAAGGCGCGCGCGGGAGGAAAGGGCGGTGGAACAGCAATCCCTATAGCGGAGGTACCTATGCGGCTCGAGAGAAGCAGGCGTCCGGTGTGAGCACACCCTCGAAGCATCCAATTTCCAGGGCCAAATGCACGACTCAACAGCTACAAAAGTACTAGCCAAGCATCTCCCACATTCGTCACTTCAGGAGATCGCTCGTTTTACCTCGCGTTGCCCATTGACCCACCCATCTCCATCCCCACAAAAAGATCCCTCCAAGAAAAACCGTCACAAGAACGAGCGCCCGAGCGCCCGGTACCTTCTTTTCCCACTCGCCCAGCTTGTTGAGCGCCACATGGTTGAAAATCGGCATGTCCATGGACATCTGCATCAAGAGCTTGCCGTCCCCGGACCAAAGCCACACACCACTGAGATCTGCCGAGATCCGATCCGATCGTGCGGACGATGTCTTCTGAGTCAACCGGACCATTCTACCCAGGAGTCACGCACCGTCCTTGTGCAGTGAGGTTGCCGCTACGCTATTGGCGTCCAGTTTCAGTACGAAGGCGCCAAGAAGGGTCTCCGAAAACGGCCAACGCCAGCTGAGGCCAGATGTACAGCTTCCCACGAAACATGAGCATCAAAGCGGATTGCATTCCACAAATAACATACCGACCCTATACTACCCGTACCCGACAAAACCACAAAACAACAACGAACCTGCTCTTGAAAACAGGTCGAGATCGTGGTGTTCGGCAACCCACCACACCGCTGGGGCCAGACGCGAAACGGAAAGGGGCAAAAAGGGAAGCAACAACTGCTGTTAGAGTGAAGTGAGAATAGATGGCACAACCCTCAAAAGGTGGTCTAGAAATAAGGATCCCATCTATCTAAAAAGCATGTAAGGGTTCGTGCCAACTCTGAAACCGTATGAGATGGCCGCTAAACACCCTCGGATGAGTGTTTTGTTTTTACTGTAATGGACTGGCAGGATTAACACCCCTCAGCATCAAGCAGCACCCTAAATAAAGCATCATACAGTATCTAAAGTATCTCCGGACAAGCTTAGCAAGGCTAAAGCACCCCACCAAAGCAAGACACAGCTGTTCATTTCTGGACTTTGTGACACATCTGAAGTGGCACATCTGAAATGCCATGAAATCCAACCGTCCACTCAGCACCCGAAATCATCCCCAGCTCCCACCCCCCTCCCCGGTCCTACCTCTACCCACCGCGCCTTTCGCCTGGGTCGAGCTCACAAAGCGGACCTTGTCACTGCCGTAGTCCCCGACGAAGCGACAGCAGTCCACCGGGGCCTTGTGCTCCAAGGTGAAGACCACCTGAAGAAGGTGCCCCCCTTCTTTTTGCATCGCGGAGCTTGGGAGAGAAAAAAGGGCGGAGAACCTGGCAAAAGACCCCGGGCAGGCAGGAAGGAAGGCAGGAAGGACGGACAGAAGGAAAGAAGGGCATCCAATATGACCCTGACCTGTTGTGACAGGGAAATCTGATGAAAAGCAGCATGAGCCTGTGAATAAGTATAATATATCTATACATATATATATATATATACATATATATATTTGTAGATGTGTGTGTGTGTGTTATATATAGAAGCACTATGCTGCTGCTGGAGTTCTCTGCAGACTTGTGTTTTTGACCTATTCCTCGTCTTGCGCTTATTTATATATATATATACTTGTTATTTATTTACAGTAGTTGCATATTTGTTTATTGATCAGTGCGTTGGCAGCACAACAAAGCGCAATTCGGCTGTTTGAGCTTACCGGAAGCAGAATGTTGACATGACCCGTTCGCAAACCGGAACAAGTCTTAGAGCAGGGCCCCAACCAAACCATGCCGTTGCCCCTATGTATGACACCGGCTCCCTGTTGTCGCTCTTCATTTCCCTGTCTTCTGCACCTCCATAGGTTCCAAACAGGCCAGGACAAACTTGTCTTCTTCCTGCGGGGACATGTGCGGACCCGCCCATTGACGCTCACAGGTGACCCATCGCTGGACGTGCGGCACGCTGCGCGACGCGACGCTGGCTCCTCTTCCATCTCTTCTTCCTCGTCCATGTCCTCCATATCCTCCTCGCCTTCCACCTCCGGCCCAGGGTCGGTCGAGTTGGGCGAAACGGTCGGTCGCTGGCACTCGTCGCTTGCACGGAGCCCTGTTCGGTATATACCGTATTATACAGTAATGGGACCCGGCCTCGCCGTACTCCGCATCGGCTTCTCCTCCTTCCACATTGGTCTCCTTCTTGGCAACCTTGCTCTTCTTCTGGCGGACGATGCCACCCCCCTTGAAGAAGAAATTGGTCACGGCCTGGAGCAGGTGACCAGACCCACCGTTCACCGGTGCACAGAAAGGCGTGCCAATAAGGAGGCTTTCCTGAGAGGATTTGCATGTCAGGGCTGCACGCCACGAATTTTTAACTTGGAACTTGTAAGTTTGGAGTTGGAACTTCTCGCTTTGATCCTTCCATGGCACCTCGACATTCTGCCCGTCCCGGACCCGCCCTTTCATCTCGCCTCAAGACCTTCAGGCACTGGAGGTGCCTCGGAGTAGTTCGGATTCGACAGCTCCGAGCACGTGATCGCAATGATCTTGCACTTGCAGTCATCACCACTGGTGGCAATGTGGAAGGTGTTCCTTGGAAGCGGGAAGCGCCAAAGCATCTTTTGAACGAACGAAAAGGCTCACTTTTGAATGGGAGGTATTTTGCAAGTTGCAGTCACGATTGATTCATTCTCATAAACCTTCAAGAACAACGCTATTGCTCAAAGAAATTTGAAATGATATTATTTTTGAAATTTCTCCTGATTGGAACTGCGATTCCGTTTATCAACTATGCAATGAGTAAAGCTATGTAAAGCTCATATCAATGATAAATGGTGTCTCATCAACTATGGAATTAAGTTCCTTTGACTGACATGAATGCCGTTCGATCAGGTTGTTTAAATAAAAATGAATGATTAATGATTGGTGTATATAAATATGTAATCAGTGGCATCTGGAAATTATGGAGTCGTCTTCCATTAGGGGGCTTTTGTAGTCGCCGTAGTTTCTGGCAAATGAAAATAAACAGGGTACCGGGTAAATTTGCAACCAAAAACAAAGAAAAAGAACGGTGCTATATAAGGGAACAAACAGCTCAATGAAAAAAAACTGACTACGTGTACTCCAATCTCTATATTTTTCACCAACAGAAACTCTTATAGCAGGTTGTCTTTTCTCAAACGGTTGTTTTGCATGAGGCAGGAGGCACGAAGGGCAAGTGTACTGAGCAATAAGGCATTGTTGGATCCTGGTATGAAGCTTCTTGCATAGCTCCTTTACTCTCAGAAAAAATCAATGTGGAAATCAAACGCCAGATTCCACAAGTGAGAGCTGGTATGATGACAAAGAAAATGTGAGAGTTGTAAGTGACAAAGTTGCATATAAGCATTTGAGGTATGCTTCTTGCTCTACCTATCATAGTAACAAGGACATCAACAAGTGAAGTCTGTAAAAATAAGGAAATGATCATGAGAAGTCGTATAAGGCATGTTCATGGATGCTGTTGCAATTGCGGTACTAAAGCCGGGAAGGTTATAACAAACTTCACAGCAAAGGCATGAGCTGAGGTATCTGTAGTAGATATAGTTCGATATTTCCTGGATCCAAGATGCACCATGCCCCACCAACTTTTCCAATCTTGGGATTTTGATATCTAGGTAGAGCTAGATTTAGATATTGCTCTTGATCCCCATCATCCATTTGCACCAACCGTTACCAACCAACCATCATCCGAGGGATGTTTGCTTGCAACTGCTGCGGCAACAGTAACAACATATTTAATAACCAGCTCTAAACTCTCAAGAATATGCACGATTTTCGCCACGTGGTGTTCCTATCCCTTCCTTCTCTTCTACAGTCTCTCTAAGGTTTAATTACAATCATCCATGGCAACGGGTATGTCTCTCATGTTTGCATCTGCTATCTAATGACACATTTTGTGTGCAAAATGGGTGCAATCTACATGCCAAGTTTTACAAGTAAGTGTGCAGTATCCCAAGTAAGTTGCATTGAATGGCGTTGCCATGCACTCTATTCTTGAAATACTCTAAGCACAGCCTCTTGGATCCCGTTGTAATGTCTTGCAAGCGGGCTCCGTCCGGGCTCAGTCACAAAATGCCCTCAGTATTTCTGCATTACTGTGGCACATATTTCATGTGCATGTAAATACATATATACTGTGTATGTATATATATATATGTACAAACAGATATAGATATAGATATATAGCACTGACAAAAACAAACAAAATTCAGCCCCCCAAATGTTCCAACCCCTTTAAAATGCTCAGAAAACACTGCAAATACCATCTAAAGCCACTCCATGGTAAACACATCCAAATGTATGCGCATATGTGTATATATATATATATACATACTAATATTATTGTTATTGCTGTTACTATGTATTAGTATTGTTATTATTGCCAGGAGAGTTTTGACTAAATTGCTGTATAAATATAGTGTAAACAGCAATAGTTTTATATTTATATAGTAGTATATGTATGCATATATATATATACTGCATATACATCTGCAATACGCACATAAAACAATATATATATACACTATACACCCATTTACCTATGCAATGTCCATGTCTCCTATATACTCGTTTCAAGCGACCCGTCTAACCGCCGCCCCATTCTGGTTTTTGAGGCGCCCGTTCTCATCGTTCCGGTAGAGTGGACCGACGGACAAGTCGTTGATGGCGCCGTCGTGCAGCTTTAAGATCCGCTGGAAGGAACTCTTCACCTCTGCGGTCCTCAGTGTCCAGCGGCCGTTTCGTCGTCGCTAGGCTGCGGCAGGCCTGCCGCCGGTGGGAGAGGAGGGAAAACAAGACCGGACCAGTTGGCCGACGAGCTTGAACGGGACTTCCCAATCCTATGTGACTCTGGGAGGACTCTAGCCGTAGAAGTGTCCGTGTCTGGCTGCCGATGCTCAGGTCACCATGGGGTGTCCATGTGAGATGGTCTTTGGGTCCAACCTAGTTTTTTCAGTGATCTTCTGTGCCAATTCACGGCCTGTCCACAATGAAGCGCACATACGGAGCTCACAACTTGTGATTCTTTCACTCGACAGGTGGCCCGAGACACGCAGCAGCCTACACGCTAATAGTTCAATTGGTGGTAGGGGTTACCCCTGGTAACAGGTACAGTAACAATCATTGGCTTCCATCGCCTGATTGTTGGTCCAAACGGGCGACTCCCTAAAGCTTCCCGATCTCCGAAGGAGAAACAACACCTACAGTGGTTTCAGAGTAGATCGCACTGGATGGCACTGGCACCCAAAGACAGTCTTGTATATGGGGGTCCATCATGGTCCATCTAATATCAACACCGAACTTGGGGGCCCAGACGTGCCATCGAGCCTCTGAAACCACTGCAACTGAAATTCGTAGCGACGTAGAGACCGGTAAAGGACCGGAAAAAGGACTTGCAAGAAGAGAGACAAGGTGCCTGAAAACCTTCCACTGCAATAGTGATGACTAGCGCACCACTCATGAGGTTCTGCACAACTCATCTGAAGGTCTTCGATTCCGAGAGTCCCTTCATCCGAGGAGTCATAAAGGTTGTGCAAGTAGAAGTCTCCTGACATGAACTGAGCACGTGCAACACAGCATGAACCACGAGCCGTTGCCGGCTGAGCTTTCGGGTGACCAACCAACAGTTCCACGCTTTGAAACTGTCCCGGCCCGAATTGAAACTGACAGGAAAATGGATAAGGACATCACAGGGTGGCAATCTCTTTATCAGCAAGGCCATGCGGGCCATGCGCATCACTGCCGATGCGAAACCAAGGTGCCATGGGAATTGCCGCTTGCAATCGGCCCATTCCGCATGCGCTCAGCCTGAAGGAAGGGTGAGATGGGACACGCTCAAATGACAGGCAAATCATGAGATGGCAGACTTGGACCAACTCTGAAGCGTATGCGGTATGAATAGCACAAGTACCGCCAAACAACTGAGTAACTTGCTTGCATCTTTCCCTTCACACCTCGCCTTGTCGAAAGCCAAGGTATCTTTTTCTCCAAAGCGGGAGCTCACAGGCGCCACTGCTGTGATCCCACGGCCGCTGTGCTCCTCGTCGTCCCAGTCGATCTCCTTGGGGAAGGCAATCTCCTTAAAACGGGCAGTGGTGTCGGCAGCGCGCACCCAAAAAAAACGGCCAGTTCGGCTATTGGGTGGCACTCGCAGCTGGACTGTTGGGAAAAGCATGGAGGTGATAGGTGGGCAACTGCAAAGTAGTCGGCACCCAGCTGTATCAGAAACACTGAGCAATGAGGCTGGCGCCCAGTATCGGACATACAGGACGCACAGGTTTTGGGCAACACAATCCACCAAGCGCAGAACCTGTGAAAAGCATCCGATTTGCCACTTACAAATCCTACACCTTTCTGGAGGCTCCGGAACTTGCTAAAATTCTCAGGTCAGGAGATGAATGACTAGTATGCATAATAGCTACATCTATATACAGTGTAATATATATATATATATGTGTGTGTATGTATGTATGTATGTATGTATGTATGTATGTATGTATGTATGTATGTATGTATGTATGTATGT
>CAXAMN010025317.1:62943-93993 GCA_963970005.1 Durusdinium trenchii | reverse complement strand
TATGTATGTATGTATGTATGTATGTATGTATGTATGTATGTATGTATTTTTTTCTCCTGAAGTTGATGTGCGGTCGGGCACAGTGGCCCTGTTGTGCGATGGCGGCTCAGTTGGCCTCAGTGCCTCAGAAGAAATCGACGAGGATTTCAGGGTCGTGGGCATCGTCGGGTTCTTCTTCAGCCTCTTCGATGCTCTGGGACATTGCTTCATCATCGGCCGTCGGTGGCACTGCCGAGAATCTGAGTTTCTTTGGCACTGGAGGCGAGAGTTCATCAGAGCCATGCTGAGCAGGTGCCGTGAGAGGTGCTTTGGGCTGGGTATCATGGCCCGTGGTGTGGTCTGTGGGAGCCTGTGGTGCAGCAGCAATAGAGCTGATGGTAGGCTCTGGTGGCGCTGGCACCGTTTGGCTGGAAGTGCTTGCTTGACTGAAGAAGTGAGCAAGCGTGGGTGAGGTCGGTTTGTGACCTTTGCACTCTCGTTGGAACCCTTTCGTGAGGATCAGGCGGTCTTGTGCATCCAAGTGGGTGTGAAGTCCACAGCCTTTGCATTGGATGCTTTTGCCAATCTGCCACAGAGTGTGGGTCCCATGAGCTGCATGCCCTTGGGCGTATGGTGCATCGATGCAGGTGCTGTTCAGGAACTGGTTGAACAGATCTTCATTGGCCCTTTTGTGGATGGCTTGGTTGCATTTGGTGCACTTCAAATACCCAGTCGTCTCCTGAAGATGGTGAACATCCGGAGTGGTGGGATGTTCTTGCTGGAGCTGAAGCAGGGATGCAATGCGGCTGGCTCTGGTGAGTTTCTTTCCAACTGCCCGCTCAGGTGGGAGGTCGGGTTCCGGGGCCAGTGCAGTGAGTGGTGCACAGTCTTCCTGAAGCCGCTCTTCGATCATGGAAGCAGCTAAGCCCTGGTGCGCCCGTGTTTGGCAGGTGTGGCACTGGTAGCCGCTGCGGTGGGCCTTCCATTGGTGTTTGCCCGGTTGCCAGGGCTGCTGGCATTGTGCAATGAGGGTCTTCTTCCTCTGCTTTGTTTTGTGGCCGATTGCTCGGCCTGGCTTGGTGTGCAAGTAGTGATCCTTGTCATCATAGATTTTGGCCAGTCGGGCAGCCGCATGCTTGTAGATCTCGAGGTGGTCTTGGTCGAGGATGCTCTGCCAGGCTTCTTTGTCCGGGCTGTGGATGCTGCTGGCGCGTTCCCATGCCGCTAGGGCTGCATCCCTTTGTCTCTGGCGTAGGTGTGGTTCATTGCCTGGAGCATCTGGGGTCTTGTGGTTTTTGTGGATGTATAGGGGCGTGATCAAAGTGAAGTGCTCTGCGGGCTGCCCCTGGACCAGGTCATGGAAACCTTTCCTCTTGGCCGGGTTGGTCCATGCTTCCCAAGCCGAGCTGACCTGGACAATCACCCTGGTTGGCGTCTGGATGAACTGAGCCAGGGTGAGGAGCCCTTGAAAGATGGCTCTGGCCTTTGTCTGGGGTCCTCTCGCCATGCCAGTGATGGTCCCTTTCCTTTGTAGGGCTCCCAGCGAATAGCCATGGATGCAGAGTGCGAAGATCCAGGCTTGGGATCTTTTGTCGCCGGAGGTGGGAGTGGCATCTATGGTGACGGAGAGCCCTTGCCACGGTTGGAGTGGAAGAGGTTCGAGGGACTGCCAACAACCATGTCCTTCAAGTGCTAGGGGTTGTTGGAGGTGATCTTGTGGCTCCTTAGGGATCCATCCATAGCCCCAGAGTGGTTCCTCCAATGGATCTTGCAGCCGCTCAGTCCAAGGCACTGGGAGAGGTTGGTGCTTTTGGTTGTGATGCCACTTACATAGCCACACGATGTGTTTGGGCGTTGCTGGGACTTGGCATAGGGGGCACTGCTGGGTGGCGGTGTCGGCTTTGAACCGGATGGCCGCTTGGTTCCAAGTGCGGATGTGGTTGGCCTGGGCCTTGCTGATGTGCTTGGTGATTTTGGAAGCCGTGGTCCAGTCGATCCCGCTAACGAGGCCTTGGCAGTTGCGTCTGTTGGCAAAACGATGCTGGCGCTGTTGTTTGGCCTCGGCTTGGAGCAGTTCTTCAACCTGCCACCAGGGTTGGCGAAGATCAATGTGGGCTTCTGTCATAAAGGCCGTCTCGTTCCGGTGCCAGTCATAAAGGCTGTCTGTGTGCCACCCCCATTCTTTGAGATATGCCAGTGTGGCAGCCATGGGCCCCTTGACATGGTACTAAGGGTATTGTTGTTGGCGAAGTTGGTTCTGCAGTTCCAGCCAAGCCCGTTCAACATGTGGAAGGTGGTCGCTGGGCCAGTGAGTGATGAGGGCATGGATTGCCTGGACATGCTGGATTACCACTTGGTCTGCAGGATCCAGGTACTTGGTTTGGTTTTGGTCGTAGATGACATCCGTAAGGCCGCCTGTGTGGAGGCCAAGGTGGGTGGCAAGTGCTTGTCTGAGGGCTTGTCGGTAGCGGGGAGCGAGCCCTTGCCCTTCGACGCCCCACAAAGCAACCGGTTGGGTGCCTCCGCGATGGAGCCGGAGTCTGGTGCGGAGATTGGGAAGCCTCAATGTGCGCAGTTTGATGCGCCGCTGCTTGTTCTTCTTGAACCGATTCTGCATTGTGGTGATGCGGCGTCTTCGACCTGCTTGGTGATCAATCCCGAGATCTCGCATCACTGACTGGATGGGTGGATCGTCTGGGCCAAGGAGTTTGGCCAGTGCCTTGTGGGTGGCTCTGTCTGTGGCAATGAAAGCCGTTTTGCTGTTGTTGACTTTGAGGCCTGATGCGAGGAGTTGAGTGCGGAGCTCCCGCCAGGCCTGCACAATGCGGTTGGCTAGGATGTCTGGATTGGGATGGCTGCCATCAAATCCAATGTCATCAACCCATCCGTTGAGGTGCAATTCTGGATGTTTGGCCTGAAAGGGGCTGAGGATTGGTTGAAGAAAGGCTTTTCGCCAACAGCGGAGCTTGTGGGCATCCTGCAGCAACCCCATGGGAGACATGGAACCAGTGGCTGAGCTCGGAGTCTGCCATCACTGCTTTGGGCCCTGTGTAGACCTGCATCGCGAACTCCAGTGCTAGTGGAGGGTAGTCCAGTGCTTGGGCAACGGACTGGAGCGTCTTGAGGTCGATGGTGTCGTAAAAGGTGCTCATGTCCAGGAGGACAGTGATGCCATGTTGTGCGAGGGTCTTGGTGCTTTCCTGGCGGAGGAGCCTCTCGAGTGCAACATGGAGTGCAGTTGCACCGGGGCGTGCGCGGTCGTAGTTCATAGAGTGTGGCAGATTGAGTTGCCAGTTGTCGAGAATGTTTTTGCGGAGCCGGCACCAAGTTCGGTAGAGGACACTGGTGAGGGTGATAGGTCGCTCTACCTTGTCGTTTTTGGCCAACATCACGACCAGGCTCATCTGGAGTTGGGTCGGCAAGGTGGCTGTGGTCTCCATGTCCTGGAGGATCTGGAGCAGTGTTGGTAAAGCCTGAGGTGGTGTGTTCCTCAGAAGCTGTGTGCTGATGGCATCTGGACCACATGCTCGGTCGGGTAGTTGTTTGAGAACCCGGGCCAGTTGGCCTATCGTGAGTGCCGGTAGTTTAGTGGCTTGATGTTGGGCGCTGGCCTGGAGAGAGTCCCGGACCAAGGGCTGGTTGTCCTGGGTTGGCTGCCAGAGTTGGTGCCAGTCGTGGAGCCGGTGCCTCATCCGGTCGGCCATGGGGACATTGCGGTAAGGCCGTTGCCAAGCTAGTTCACTGGCTTTGAGGTTTCTGAAAAGTCCTCGAAGGCCCTTGGCTTCTCCTTGACGGATCCAGGCAGCGTACTGGAGTTGGCCCTCTGTCCTGGATTGTTCAAGTGCTTGAGTGAGCTGATGCTGGATGGTGTGTTGCATAAGCTCAAGTGTGCGCGGATCCTGGTGGTTGCCCCAGTGCTGTGTCATGTCCAGAAATTGGGCCCACGCTGGTTCACCAATCCGGTGTTTAGGTGCTGATTCAGTGGCTTTGAGAAAACCTCTGATGGTGCCATGGGATGGGTGGTCCTGGTGCTGGATTTGGTTCAGTCGAACCTAGAGTTGTTCCCAGTAAGCTGGCTTTCCCTTCTTCCAAATTGGGCCTGCTTTGGGCGACGTGAGTGGTTTGTACTCCGCTTGGAGGTTGGAGGCACGCCCTTGTGGGGCCCAGGGATGCTGTTGGAGTAGATATTGTTCCGTGATTGAGACCCAATCTGCAAGGGACTTGGCGGATTGATTGGGCATGGTGTCGTAAAGCAGGACCTCCTCAACTTGTGTGACATAGGTGGTCCAAGGTCGAAAGCCTGGAGTTGGCCGGTCAGGAAGCGCTGGGAAGGTGCGCAGCTGGTTGTAGTTCCTGAAGTCATCTGGCAGTTCCAAGGCATATGTGACCAAACAATGTGGTCTCCAGGGGACTGCCCATTCAGTGGACATGGAAGTGAGCGGGGCAAGCTGGTTGTGGACCAAGGCATAGTCCAGCACATTGCCATTGAGAAGAGTCGCATCTGGTGCCAAGATCTGCCAATGGAATTTGGATCCCAGAACGGTCCCTTGGAATTGGCTGGGGTGGCTGTTCCAGTCTCCCAAGAGGATGTACTGTCGGTTGGAGGCTTCAACCAAGGCCAAAAGGCGTCCCAACAGTTGGGAATTGGTTGGTCCTTGGATGGTCTCATTGGTCTTGAAGTAGACCGCAATGACAAGGATGGACCTGGCCTTGGCTTCCCATAGGAAGGCTTGATAGCCACATCCTTCAATGTGGAAATGCTCCAGCTGAGTGACTCCATGGTGATTGGAGTGGAGGATGAGGATGCCGCCATGGTTACCTTCATTGGTGCTGTTGGTGTGAGCCGGCAGGCCGAAAGCATGTTTGCCTCTGACTTCGAAGTACTGGCACATCGTGTTGTGTTTCTGCTTGTCGAGGTGTGTCTCCACCAGGATGTGGATGTCATTGTCTCGGCTCCATAGCCAGTCAAGAGTGTGCCGGCCGAAAGTGGTGATGTTGGCCACGTGGAGCTTCATGCTATCCTGTGTGTGTCTTGCCTTTTTAGGCGGTGTGCCGTGCAGCGGAGGGTCGTAGTCTGGAGTCTCTGGCTCAGGCATGGCCCGCTGGATTTGTCGCGGCTTGACAAAGGCGGTGGTCTCTACAGCCCAAATCTGTACTATTTGGCCAGCGAGTTGGGGCGTCAAGAAAGGGAGCACCGTTGGATGGCCGCCATCATCAGCGATCCACATCAAGTCTCTGTAGACCAGGATGGTGAAGTAGTGGCCGCTGTCATGGGTGGGTCCTCTGTGGCAGATGTACGCAATGGGAATGCACTCTGCACTGGCTCTGGAGAAACCGTCCAAGGACCTGGGAACGGTAAAGGTGCCATGCGGGTTGAGCGCTCGTTTGCGCTTGGTCAGGACGCCATCGTAGGTGACTGCCCGATTGATGTGGGCCACCAAGACAGTTTTGTCATCACCCAGGAATTGTCCCAGTCCTTGATTGGCCCAGTTGTTCATCAGCTCCTGCCAAGTGATTTCATCCAGGAATTCATCTGGGTAGTCCACAATGAGCGGAAGCTGGACATGGTCAGCTAGGTAGCCCTGTTCTTTGATCTCAGAGTACCTGTACTGCATCACTCGGGTCTGGGATTTGAGCCAGAGCGTGTTGACAAAGTGTGCTGCGTCACCCTCGAGGTTCAGGTCATGCTGTTTCCAGAGATCCTCGAGTCCGGGTAAGGCCTTGATGTCAATGGCCTCAGTGAGCTCCAGTGAGGTTTGTACTGCTTCTTTGACTGTGCCCCATGGTTCCAGGTTGAATTCGGCCAGATAGGCACACATCCAGCAAAAAGCTCTCCATGGGGCATTGGCATAACACCTGGTGCTGGGGTTGCCGATGATCATCGTCAGGTTTTGGAGGATGAGATCAGTGGTTGAGGCATATTCATGGTGGCTCATGTCCTTAGTTCCACAGCCCGTGGAAGTGGTGGTCTCCAAAGAACTGGAGTAGGTGCCGCCGGTCAGGTTCACAAAGGGCTGGCCATTGCCGTTATGGGAGGCCGTGTCAAAATTGTGACCAGTAAAGGTGTCTGGTGCTGTCGTGGGATCAGATCCCATTGGGATGTGGTTGGATTGCTGTTCCCCTGCAATCAGTGTCCCCAAAACGAGAGGTGCAAAAGGGCTCCAAGTTGAATTGTCCCCATCAATTTGGAGGCTCATGCGAAGTTGTCTTGACTCCGGAGTTAAAGATGCGATTGATCTGATGTCCGTTGTCTGTGCAACTGGCATTTCCCCTGTTGAGCCGAGGCCTGCGCGGCAAACCGGTGTTGGTGGTGTTGCCATGCTCGGAGGCTCAAATTCTTGCAAAGGTTCGTCTGGTTCCTGGTATTCCCCATGTGAATTTTCTGTCCCATCCCATGACCACGAGTCATCATCTGGTAACGGAAAATTCAACCCCGAAGTGGCTCCATGTGCAGGAGGGTTACCCACAGTGTCCTGGGGCAAGTGGTGCAGGGCCATCAGTTTTGCGCCTCTTGGTCGGATCCTCAGTGTCAGATCCTGAGCGCTTGAGAAGACCGTGGAGTTGAGTCTTTTGCTCTTCGGTCAAGGCTATCCCTAGGTTGTGCACGAAAGATTCCACAGCCATGGGGATTTGCTCTGGCTCTGGCAAGGTGCCTGTTAACTCGGCAGGTGTGGGTGTTTGGTTCACCGCTTTCATGTAGTCTTGTGAGAGCTGCTGCAAGGCTTTTTGCCCTTCTGCAAGTTTCCCTTGGAGGGTTTGCATGTCAGCCAGCAAGGTGGTGTATTGAGCCTTCACACCGTCGATCTTGTCCTGAAGCTGGCTTTTCCTGATTGACAGGGTTTTCAGCTCCGTGACTTGGCCTTTGAGCTTCATGGCTATGTCTTTCTCGGTGCAGGGTTCCGGTGCCGTGAGCTTCGTGACGATCTGCTGAACTTGGGTGGGGAGGGACTCCATGTGCGACTTGAGGATGTCTGTGAGCTCTGGCTCTTCTGGCTTGGCTGGGCCAATGCCGAGTGCTTGAAGGCGGGTCTGTGTATCTGCGGGCAGGGTGGTCCAGCTGGTGGCCAAGAGGTCTGTGGCTTCTTGTTGCACCCGAGATTTCTTCAAGGGTTTGACACGTCCCAGTCCTGAGGGTGTCTCCAGCCATGGTTGCTTTACCTTGGAGGTAGGTCGCCCATAGCCCTTGCCCTTGCCGGCACCTCCAGTGGCAGCAGGCCACCAGTTGCCGCATCGTCTGCACTTGGTGTTGGGTTTGACTTTGTCAGTCCAAATCCAATTGGTGCAGTCTTGTCTTGAACAAGTCATGTAAGCTCTGCCCCATTGTGGTGTCATTGTCCCTGATCAGGAGCAGGTGTCCGGTTCGGATGAGGTCAACCTAAATGGCAAACTGGGTGGCACCGATCAAGATCTGGCCAAAGTGAACCTGAAGGTTGTAGTCCAGTCACCAGGTGGAGCTCTCAGAAATAGCCAGGCGAGAACTGCCGGACACCAAAGGTCTCGTCAGGGATGGCCAAGGAGAAGACGGATATAACTAGCAAAGAATGTGTGGTAGGCCGAGAAGTCGAGACTCGAGGTCAGGTGAAAGTCTTTGCTATGTTCGAATGGGGATATCCGCACTGGCAGGACTTTATGGGAAGCCTGCTTGATCTCAAATGGCCTTGAGCCAAAATGGCTACGGATGTATGTATGTATGTATGTATGTATGTATGCATATACCAATCCCGAGATCCATGGAGGAAAGCGATGGACGGGGGGGGGCGAAGGTTCACCTTCCAGCGAGCCGCTCGACGTTCGCCAGCGATTCGCAGCGATCAACATCAACATCGTTCGTTCCCGGAAACCGTTTTCCGCTCAACATGGAGGGTCAAGGTGGTCAACACGTTTGGGCCACCTTCGCTCCTTGTAACGGTGGTCATGAGTCGTATGTGAGGGTCCATGATGTCATATGATAGTCCTAAGCTGCCATAATACGGTGTTCATGATTTGAAGCCCCACCATGCCCCACCATGCCATTGCAATCTGAGCCTCCCAAAGCGTGCCGCAACAGCCCTTGGGCTTCTCGGCCAAGGGCTCCGGGGGGGCTTTGCACCAAAATGGCGAACAAGTCGTAGGAGGCGTGCACCACATCATATTTCCAAATCCTACCGAATTTGAGGAGTGCAACCATCAGCTATGCCGCATCCTAAGCCTCATCATATGCCTCGCGTGCGCACCATGCGCTTCTGTACTGATTCAACGTGTTCGACAGCGACCCGAAAGACCTGAAAGATCTGAAAGAAGGAGACAACGCAAAGCAGTGGCATGGGAAACGCACACAGAGCGAGCTCCCACTACTAATTAGTCTTTATTAGTACCATAAGTCATGGTTCAGTTTGTGTTTTGGTTCTTCTCAAATGTTCTTCCGAAATCAACGCCACAACAAGCCCCACAAACGCAAACCGGTATGGCCTACGCTCTCTCCAAAAATCCTGGCAACCCCAACCGAAACGGACAAGTCGCGCGCCGGACTGCCGTGCCGGACTTCCGTGCCATACAGACCGTCGCTTGTGGCACAAAGGGCGGGGTGGGACACGTCACACGGGACCGGGAGACTGGGGCGAGTCTACCGGCGTTCGTGGTCTTTGGTCTACGTGCGGAACACTGGCAAAAAAATCGCTGGGTCCTTGAGCTGGTGGATGCTGATCAAGAAGTCAAGAGTTTACATGATCTGGTCAACCCTTGCAGCACTTGCACCTTGCAGGCACCGCTTGAAGGGGCCTGCAGACCGACCACCACCCCGTGCCGCCGCCGCGGTCCTCACCGTGTAGTCCACGCCACCGCTCACCACGAAGTCCGCCGCCGCCGAGGCATCCACGCAGGTCACGCGGCCATCGTGGCCGCGGGTGAAGAAGTGCCGGAGCAAATCCATCATGCTGTCATCCCCTTTGGCCTCAGCTGAGGAAGAGATTCACGCAGCTGAGTGAGTGAGGGATGTCAGGTAACAAGAAGGGGTGTGAAGCTTTCCCTAACCAATTCCCCATAGGAGTCGCACGAGTCGGACGCATCCTTCGCATGCCTTCGCATGCCGAGCCCTCCGAAGGCATCCTTCGCCTCCGGCCCTCTCCGTGGCTCTCCGCTCGGCACACGGTTGCAGTGGTGGAATGCCCCGCAGGACCGGTCTGCTGCGAGGTAAGGACTGCGGAGAGTGTCCCATGGAGATGTTCGCGCCTTCCATCGACCAATATCCGACCAACACACGTGGGGTGTCGCCGGTGTTGCGGCCTACAGTAACTCTTTAGGCTCAGGTGGACCAAATGCATTGGACTCCTTAGGAGGTTTTTTCAACTCCTCCCAACTCTTGTCCAGATGATGAGAGGTCAAAACCTGCACAATCCGACAAGAAAAACCTGACATCCATCGGACGCCCCAAACCCGAAGAACCCGAAGTTTCGCCCCCAGTCCACTAAGACATTCAGCGCCGGGTGGCCGTGTATGCGACCTGTGCGGCGCTTTTGGGTCGGTGGGGGGGGAAGGGAGAAAACCCATCGAAAGGCAGGCGAGTTCCGAGTTCCGAGTTCCGGGCCTGTTCGGTTCCAGCCCCCAGCAGCAGTTCCGATGCTTTGCCATCTTCCACGTCCGCCATGACGTGGTTGGTCCGAACGACGAGATCGGATCGCGGGGCGGCTTGGACGAGATCTCGAACACTTCAGCTGCAGCTCGGCAGTCGGCGGCACTACTAAATGCACTGGCCCGAAAGTACCACAAAGAGTAATTACAAAAGAATCCCAATCAATCCAAATCATGAGTTCATTCATGTTCCTTGAAATCATGACCACATCTGGCACTCAAATCATCGGCTGCCACATCAAATGACCAGCCCCGTGCCGGTCAAGAAGCCACTTGTGTCTCTCAGTGTCTCTACCAAGGCTCGCATGGCCGCACAGCACCCTTGGACCGGATTCGAGGCCGGCCTCGGCCATGCACCGGTCGCTGGTGCACCAGTTGGGAGGGAAGTGAAGCCCACCGACCCTGAAATCTCGAGTGAAGTCCTCGTGGTTCTGTCTGACCATGTCGTCTTCCGTGTTCGGCGGGCGGCCATCCAGGGTACGTTTTGATCCTAAACCCCAGGGTGGCTCGACTCCGGATTGTCCAAGAGACCAAGCATATATCTAGCAGCTACACCAGCGGCAAAGGTTCGAAAGCACAAAACGTAAGTAACCAGGCAGCTAAGACTGCATGTACATATTTAGTATTATGTCATCATATGCCCCTGAGCCCGAAAAGGAACGGATATATCGCGAGCATCGAGCACGCACAAATCCTTGCTGAACATGGTTTAGCTTCAAGTGCAAAACGTCTACCTGATCTACATTTGATTCCCTACTTCGGTCCCAAAACCACCCGCACCAAGCCCCAAGAACCACACAGCACCCAGCAAGGCACCCCATGGACCCAAGCCTCCCAGCCGCCCTCTTGGAGCGATGCCCGGGGTCGATGGCCCAAACGCTGCCGGGGAGCGATGCAAAGCACGGGCCCCGCCGGCAGCGCCGGCTGCTGGTGCTTCAGGCCGCCCAAGCCATCGAAGATGCAAATGCTGCCATCAGCGTAGACCACAATCCTGAAGGGGTGGAGCGATGCACCAGGACCCAGACTTGACAGGTCTCCGAAATGGTGGCTTTTGCAGACTTAACAAGTCGCAGGTGGTGACCTGTTGGAGGGTGCTGGCAGAGGGGGTTGAGAACAGATGGACACCTGACTTTTCAATTAAATCACATCGTGAAATCTTTCCACAGGACAGTTGGCACAAATAACGACCAGGTGACGTTCAGGAGGTTGTCTGAGTCATGTGGCCAGAAGATCCTCCATATGATTAGATGATTAGAGTTATGGAGGAGGTTGAACAAGACTGCTTCAAACGCTTGATTGAGGGCTTTTCTGATTAGACTTTTTCAAACGCTTGATGGAGGCCCCTAAGGGGCCTGGGACAAATCAACACAAGTCCATACGTCTGCCTCCCAACGTTTCCCAACGGTCTGTCTCTCCATCTCGGGCTCGCTCGCAGCCCTGGTGGGGCTGCGAGCAGCACCGACGAGCCAGGACACATGTGCCCTTCAAACTGCAAGAGGCCTGGAACCGATGGGGGCCAGTTTCCGGAGCCTGTAGGCTGGAGTGGAGGCCGTGGAGGCCAATGGTGGCCTCTCCCGGTGCCAGTAGTTATGGAGTTGTGAGTGAAAGCTTCCGAGCACAAGACGGGAGGATGCCCCACAAGTTATAAGATTGAAGATTGCTGAAGCGCACTTGCTAACACGACGGGTTTTGCAAAAACCCCAAAAAAAAGAATTAAGCGCCACCGATGTGCCTCAAGCTCAACGTGCGTTGCCCAAGGTACAAGATACCTCCATCCCCTGCCCACCAACCCAGCAAGGTGCACAACATCATTCGCCTGCAACGAACTTGCGAGGGTTCAACTGCTTCACCACCTTCAGTGTGGCCAGCTCAACCTCAGGAGGGTGGAGGGACAACTAGCTTGGAAGATGATTTGAAACCTTGGCTTTTGCCATCCGTAGGCCTCATGGCACGCAGTGGGCAGTGGGGGTGAAGGTCCCGGTGAAGCAAGTCCCCCACTCCCCGCCTCTTGAGGCCCTGACCCCGCTGCTGAAGCTACTACTGCTGCTGACTGCTAGCTGCTACACTGCTACACGTGGTGAATCGAAGGTCTTTTCAGCGGAGTACAGGTGAAAAAAAAGAAGAAAAACGCGCCGTGGTGCCCCTGCATGGTCTTCCTAATCCCAACTGGCCCTACTGCTTGGACAGTGCGGGATTTCTTCCATCAGTTCCTCCATCTGGGAAGTCTGAGTAGCTTCCTACTCGCCTGAACCGGTGCTTGGACTCCTGCGCTGGAGTGGCCCGTTTCTAAGAGCAATGTCAACTGCCCCACGATACAAAACCCAACTTTTTGCCCCTGCAACGAAGTCAATGTAGACACCCTTCAAAGCGGCCCTTGGACCCCCACGCCATATCCAAACGAAACCAAGAAAAGGAGGCACTACAGTGCCACGCCATATCCACGCACCCCAGCCATCTCACCCACTCCTCCCACACACAGCCCCTTGAGCTCAGACAAAGAAAGCCATGTTCGCCAACCAAAGCAAACCACATCTCCCTATCCTTACTGGAATGATCCTGCCACACGCGCCGGAATTCAGTACATGCCCAAGCGAGGGGCCAAGGCCAAGCCTGAGCTGCCACCCACCCACAAGCCCTCGCCGAGCACCGCCAGCGCGGTCACGCTGCCCGAGATGCCCTCGGAGATCCCATGCGTGCCTTCGCTGCCAAAATCCCATGAGGTCGTGGCGTCGAAGCGTCGGCTTCGGCGCACGTCCACCCCGCCGAGGGGGGCGTCGGTGTGTTGGGGGGTCGCCTCCGGCGTTTAGGAGAAGGACGGGGGAAGGAGTGCGGACGTCAAGACTCCGCATTTGGAGGTGCGAAAGCCCGAGGTGCCCAGTAGGGAAGGTGGCAGAGGAGGGGGTGGATCATCGATCCGCCGCCCCGGGCTTCAAACAGAGTGGCCAGAAGTGCCAAGGGCTTCATTGGTCTTGATCCCTTCGGGCTTTCTGAAACCAGGTGCGCACTCCACTCGTTCGCCCATGGGTCTGTACAGTACACCCCTGAAAAACGAACCGACGAGCGTCATTCAAATGTCGTGGTGTGGGGGTTCATTTGCCAGCATCTCACCGCGCCGTCCGATGCGCCGGACAAGAGCACGTGCTGATGGGTCATCAAACCTCGGCGTTGAGCGACGGCTTATGGGAAGGTGGTGACCATCCGGGGGTGCTGATTTTTCGGCTTGACTCGGGGCTATAAAGCAAAGGCACATGTCACATTCTTTGAAAGAAGGCACCGGCCCATCCAGCAGAAACTTGTACTGGCTTTTGGCTCGCAAAAGCTAAAAAGCTTGGCGTGTCCCCCGAAAGTGTGATTTGGGAGGGGGGATAAGGCTATAGGCGCTGACGTATCTCAATGTATTTCAAGCTGGTGCAGATTGGTGCAGTCTGCCTGGGTGATTGATCGCCAGGTGCCACATCTAAACTTGAAACTGTTCATCCTGGAAACTGGTGGTTCGAATTTTGATGTGTTCGGGTCTCTTGTTTTCCCCTCGCTGGCATCCCAAAAAAGGCTCCACCGTGGGCCAAACATCGTGGAATCTTCAGCTCCTTAAAATCCATTGTAGAGAAAAAATATCACGCCATGAAATATAAATGAAAATAAGAGATGATAAGGCACAGATGAACCGACCAACACACCATACCCTGCTCGTGGACTACCCCTCCTTCCTCAGAAGTGTTCAAAGCCAATCCAAACCTCAGAAAGTCCAACAGCGGCCCAAACAAATGCGGCTCCAATGGGTCACCGTGTTTCTCGTTCCTTTTGGGGTCATTGGCATAGGGGAGGGGGCAACCGAACACCGGATGGCTCCGCGCCACAGGAGACCCGCTTCTGGTGGCCGCTCAGCACCGTCTGCTGTCCCGACTTCATGAAGCCCTGCGGGAGACCCCGTTGGTGGGCTAGAGGCAGCTGCCATCCGCCATCAGTTTCTATTCTGGAGGCCGGTCGTGCACCCCACATGAAAAACAAAAAACGGCCGCAAGCTTTGGCCCAACCATCAGGGGGAAAGCATGAGAACGCAAAGAATGGAAGAAGGAACTCTCTCTGACTCTCTGCTGTGAGTTTGCGTGTTTCGCAGGTGGCTTGTTTCCGGGGTATGTTCTAGTGGTACTAGTTTTCAAGTCGCACAAACGCGGTTGCTTTCTCGGCCGACGGATCGCCTTGATGTTGCCATCGCCCAGGCCACAGAAGAGCCAGTCTCCAGCACTGATAAGGCACCAACAGACCTCGCCCAAAGGCACCTCTAACCTGAGCCGAGAAGCAAAAAGACACAAAATCCACTTTGGCATTTGGAAGCTGAGAAGTGGGGGATGCGTGGCCACCAACGTACAAAAAAATGCCTTGGCTCTGGAAGCAGCAAGAAGCAAGCTCAAACCACGGTCCTCATGAATTAAGACCTTCCTATATCGACATGCTCATGGGCAACGCACATTGCTTTGCTGAATCATTCAATCGCACTTAACCATCTGAAGAAGTGCCTAGTCTCTAGACTCTAGACAGTTCATGCGCAGCAGGCGTCGTCAGCAAAGTCACCAAAGGAACAAAGACAAAAGACCAAAAGAAGACTGGGCCCAAGCATCATTGGCCTGGGCTTTCACCTTGACCCAACTCCGACAAAAGTTGCAAGTAGTAACAAAGCCAAATCTGCCCCACAACCTGATGGACATATCACATATAGGACATATCAGAACCTGGGCATCGATAGGAACTCCCCACTTAAGGTTTGTATATACATGTTTGTGCGATCTGAGTCTCCCTCAATGGTTGCCTTGAGAAAGACCGCCCGAATTCCTGAACTGCTTGACGACTGGACCACTACCCACCCCACCACCGCCGCGCATTGCGCGCGTTGCCCAGGTCGCTCCGGTTGGAGCTCGAACTTCCCGGAGGCGCCGACGTTCACCTTCCACCTCACAGGGGGCCAAGACCCCACCTCACCTGAAATAAATTCTCCTAGTATATCTATCTATCTATTTATTTCTCTACATATTATATTCATTTATTTATCTATCATTATCTATCTGTGTGTGTGCGTCAGTTTTCTCATGTTTTCTCTCATCTCCATCTCCGTCTCCAAAACCAATCTCACTCCGCCTCTTCAAAGTCTTATCCCGCGAAGCGGTGTAGATGCAGTCGGCCGCCATGACCACCGACATCACCGCGTCCTTGTGCGCCCCCGTGATCTCCGAGTGCCGAAACATCCCATCCTCTCCTGAAGGCGTGGGAAGGCCCAGCAGGGACGAAGCCCGGGCAGAAGCAAGCCCACACGTCACCCGGGTGGGGTTGGGGATCCAAGGGGATCCAACCGGAACAAGACGAAGAAGACACCGGGCGTTCGGCGCTGCGGCGGCCACGAAGGGGGTCGAGAGTCGGGGGGGGAGTTCTGAATCAAGAGTCTGTCGGGACTGTTGATGGAATAGACTCAAGCTAATAGGATGACTATAGTGGCATGTGCTTGATGATCTTGATGTCAAGTGGTGGGAGATATTCCAGCCACTGGGTGGTGACCTGAGGTTCGCTGTTCATATGTCCAGGCTCTGCACTCTGCACGAGCAGACCAGGGCCTGACCAGAAAAAGAAGGTGACTCGGACCTCGACTCAGACATCTGATGTGTCTTTTCTTTTTCAGCTACCCCGGGCTAACCCATTCTGTATCATCAATCGGTCCATCTCACTTGCTGACAGGTTCACGCACCAGTAGCTACCCCATTAAAGCCTTACGTTTGCTTTTTTGCTGACCCATATTCCCCGCTTAAAAAGCTTCTTATTGTATACTAGTAGCGATGCCCCTTGCTCCTAGTAGCATCCTTGCTCCTAGTAAGGCCAGGAGCCCCGTTCGTGGCGTCCGATCGCTCCTACTGTACCACCTGGGCCAAGCCACTCACCTCAGTCTGCACAGAGTTGGGCACTGCCGCCCCCCCGCGGATCCCGCGGATCCCGCCGCCCGCTGCGCTTCTCCGCGTTCCGCCGCGCCGCGGAACGCGTGGGGGGGCTGGTCTTGTTGCGGGCGGGTCCTGCGGTACAATGTGCCGGACCAAGGGCAGTGCATCACAGCAAGGAGCTGATGGGGGAGAAGGGGCTTGCAAAAAAATCAGCTGAGAAAATACCTTCGAATATGCCAGCCAGGTGCAAGAGAACCAAGCTGCCAGCCCTGTCCTTTGGGCTTGTAACTTTTCTTCCTCACAACGCCTGCAAGCAAGCAACAGGCCCTCGACAATCAGGCACCTGGTTTGTCTCAGGCATAAGTTGTTCTACGCTGCTGCGCTGTGCGTACGTAGTACATCTCCGAACACATCCATGGGGAGGTGACTGAACAAAGAACAAGGCTCGCTCGACTCGTTTGAGTAACCTGGCCCCGAGTCTTGTTGAGAAGTATAGAGTATATACACTCCCTGGAACTAACATGGAAGTGGAGAATGGCCCCGAAAGGAAGACCATGAAATCCACTACAAACAGTTGGTGAACTCCACTTCCATGTTACTTTCCAGGGAGAGTACTTGCGGCATGAAGGTAATGAGGAAAACCACTCCGTTCCCTGCCTGGCCCCTGTTGCGGATCGCCCCTTCCTCTGCCTCGGCCTCGGCAGAAAGACCGACGCAGGCGCAACTATATAACTACCAGGTTGGGACCGGATGATCTGCTTCTGAGATCCTTCTATGGCATAGAATCTACAAACCAGAGACCAATGCACAGTGAAAATGCTCCTGGCCTTGGTTTCCTCGACCTTGGCCTCCTCTGCCTTGGCTTCCTCGTCCTTGGTCGCCAGCGCCTCTTCTCCGATTGCGCGCCGGCATGACAGCGTATCAGTCGATTTGAAGTGGAGGACAACTGTGTTCTTTGCCCTGGCTAGCGGGAGAATCTTAGATAGTATGCTGGTGGGACATGACGGTGTGGGTCAATTCACCGGCATGCCTGGTGAAGAGCAAAAAAGCTTGGCTTGTGGATATTCCTTCACCAAAGATGGACCAAAAGAATCCAAAAGATCTTGATTCTTGATGCTCTCACTGTGTCAGTTTCAATTGCTTCTCTGCCTCGGGTTAGGATGCTGTCAGTGCTATGACCTATCACATAGTAGGATCGATGCGCAGGAAAAAGGAAGCTGCTTGTTTAGTGGCATGAAACTTCCAAAAAAAACAGCTTCGGGCCAGGGATGGCGGCGTAGCTGAGAAAAATTAAAGTGAGCTACATGACCTACAACAGGAAACACTGCACAACATCATGTTCATGTAGCCACATGACGCCCAGCAGCATTGGGACTGCGCTCTCTGAGATCATCCTTCATCCTACTGGTTCCAAACTTCGTTCTTCGCCCATCATGGCCCGGGCATGGCCCGAGAAACCACTGCACTCCCAGTAGAACACGCTGATTCGGTAGTGATCTCCGAAACATCCTCCACACTGACTTGACACTGATTTGAATGTAATACATCGCCCAAATCTCATCGATAAGGCCTAAGAAGTACAGGACCCGTTCGGTCGATTCCTTTCAGCTCCTGCACGCGCTGGCTTTGTTTAGCGCAACCACTGGGGTGTTTGAGCTCGCTCGGCTCGGTGAGCTATTTGGGTGAAACTCTCTGACTCCACTGGCGGCACTGTGCACAGCACCATCACCGGCTGTTCGGCTGTCCGGCCCACTGGCTCACCCGGCGGCAAGGGGCGGCAAGGGGCGAAGCGAGTGTCGGGAGCTGCTCACTGCTGGCCCAAGGCCTTGGCGGATTTCTCCAAGCTGTCCAGCTGCACCTCTCCAAGCTGTCCAGCGAAGGACAAAGCCACGTGTCATGGGCATGTTTTTCAGTATTGCTGATGTTCTTTGGGTGCAAAACCGCAAGAAAACCACCACACATGGTAGAACTACAAGTGCTGCGGACAGTTCCGCAGGTCGCTGAGAGAAACCGAGAGAGAGAGAGAGAGTCCAGCGGATGAGTGCAGCGTGGTTAGCCAAAAGGCCACGCTAAAGGGGAAAAAGGTAAAAATAGACATCCCCTGACCCTGAAAACCATGTAAAGCTCCCAATCGTTTGCCCATGTCCTGTGAGGGTCAAGAATGCATTCTGCTGTCTAAAGCATTGAGTAGGAGCAGGAGTAGGAGCAGGAGCTGTTATAAAATGCATCGCTAGGGAAGCCCACATTCTGGCTATGCCTATGCCTATACCTATGGTGTCCTATGCCTATACCCAGTGTGTCTAGGGCTTTGCCTATGCCTATGCCGGCGATCGATGCGATTTGGTGCGACGGTGCGACGGAGACCAAACGCCTTCTGCTGGTCGTTGAGCTTGGACTTCTGTTCCTCTGAAAGCTCCTGGCCTGTCAGACGGAGCTCAGTTTGAGCAGGGGATCCACACAGAAAGGGAGGCAGCCGGGAGGCATGTGGAAGTAGGCCGACTTTCAGGGCAAAAGCGGTTTTGGGATGTGGGACTTTCAATACCGTTTCATCCCCCAAACTTGAGGCCCATAGGTCTCGTCTGGGACTTGAAGGCTTCTGCAAAAATGAGACTGCACGAACATGAGTCCCCCAAACTGAGACTGGGGATGTTTCCCACCAACTGGTCATGTCACGAAGGTATGTACACATCCAACCTTCCGGTCAACACTCTCCAGATGAGCAGAGTTGCCCAATGCTTGGCGACCTTAAGCCCTGCTTGGAGACCGCCCTCCAGAACCTGGACCTCCGGCTGCCCGGAACTCGGACCACCCTGGACGAAACCGGCTGGCCTGTCACTGTGGCTTGGGAGCTCACCATGTCCTCGAGTCGAGTGGGACAGAGATGGAAACCAATTCCGGTTTTGGACGGAGTGTCATGGGTGTTGACTGTGAGCACCATCGCGACTCACTTCGAAACGCAGTCTTCAAGCGTTAAACAATCTGGTGCCCACGCAATGGCAGCCCCAACGATTAGCAGCTTTTGAGGGATGTTCACAGCCTTCTGCAGGAAGCACAAGGCCTGAGTTGGTGGTCTCAAGAACATCACTACCCATATACCATGCCATTGGCCCTTCGGTCTCAAGGGTTTTAGAGCACTCTGGCATTCATCACCGAAACAAAAGCCGTGCAAAATCTAAACCCTGGGTGTCCAATCTGCCCATCCAAACATCCGGACTTGGGGCTCTGCATGCTCTGCCAAGAGGCCACATAAGCTCTCCATTCCTTGAGGAACATCTGTTTATGTGCCTCCTGCACCTGTGCGCCAATCGCCCGGTTAGTGTGTGCCACCGCACCACCAAATCACCAGCATGGCCCCAAGACCTGACACCACCTGGGTCCTCAAGACCTGTTCAGTCGTCTTTGATCGAAGTATGGCCGGAAGTCCACACCGATGTGGCCTCCGAATGACTGGTCCCCTAGCTCACCTGCGGCTTGGCGTGGAGCCGGAACTCCTTCCGCGCGTAGGTGTCGCCGAGGCTGCGCATCGCCGGGTCCAGCTTGACCCGGTGAAGCCTCATGATGGTCCTGCAAAAGAGAAAACGTGGAGTGAGGTGAGAGTGACTGGGAATGATAGAGAGGCTGATGCCGGGAACCATTCATGCGTATCTATCTACCAATTCATGTCTGTCTATCTATCTATATCTATCTATATCTATCCTATCTATATCTATACCTATACCTATATCTATCTCTATCTCTCTCTCTCTCTCTATCTATCTATCTATCTATCTATCTATCTATCTCTATCTACCGTCATACTGATGACCCGCAGGGCACTGATGACCCGTTCAATCGTAAAAGGCCATCTAAAAAGCACAGGTCAGCACTGAGTCAGCACCCAAAAGAAGTTCGGCCCGTGTGGAGACCCGAGAAGGAGATCATCGGTGGTGGTTGTGTGCAGAGCCCCCATGGTTTTGCGGCAGGTTGAGTCGGGTTGAGATATTTACACGTGTATATAGAGGTGTATTGCCTGTGCAGTACATGAATTTATAGAGGATTCCGCGTTCGGACTTCCACCAATGGAGAATAGGAGGTATCTATTGCAGTTGCCGGTGCATCATGGTGCATCTATCGAGTACCGATGCTGGGTGGCCCCCTATCGGTTCTCCAAATTTGGCATACAGTAGGACAGGGTAGGACCACTTCTTCACGGCCAGATTACACTGTCGGATGACACCAGGGGCAGCCATGAAAACCCTACAGGTTCCCATCGTGGAACCGCCATCTCTGAAGACAACCCACGCTCCGGTCCGGAAGAGGCTCTTGCTCTCGCCCACCAGCGACATGGCGCCTTGGATATCCAACCAGGCGCCACCAATTCGACACCCAAACGTCAGTGGCACAAAAGCGGGGCCGCATGGACAACAAATGGCCTGAGAGATCTAAGAGGAAGAACTTATAGGCATTTAGCACTGAGTCTACGAGGCATGGACGACGTAGTGACGTTAGATTTGGAGGACCCCTTTTGGGGGCTCTGCACCACCGGAGCCTGTTCAGGCCTGACCCTTCCGACTCTTCCAACTCATCGACCCTGAGAATGGACCCAATCGAAAAGCATTTTCCTCTACCAGCACCCTCCAACAGGTCGATAGTTGAGGGTTGTTGGGCTGTTAACAGGTCTCAATTGGTGACCTGTCGGAGGTCCTGGTGCCACACGATGATGTTGGGGGTCGGTGTTGGGGGTGTGGAGGTCCCGGTGCCCGGGAAAACCACGGTGGAACTGGACCCACCCGTCGGTCGGTGCGGGCCGTCTGCCTGCCACGCCAAGCTGCCCGCAGAACAAGCTGCGCCGAAAAATGGCCCCCGGTAGGTGGGGACAAAAAGATCACACACGGCGTTGAGCCGAGACGCTCCAGTGGATGCCATGGGTTCCCACTTTTTTTTTGAGGACCCGGACCCAGTTCTAGATTTCAAGGCCATGATCACTCGCTTCAAGTAGCAACTATGATTTGTCCAAGACTCTACACATGCTCGTGCTCATCTCCTTGGCAGGAAAAGCGAGTTCCAAGTTGTGACATGTTGTGATAGCTTTCTCTGCAAGTTTGGTTTCTCCGGCTTCGCCCGGCATCGATTCGCCCACCAACTGAGCTGTTGGCATTGGCCAAGCCTTGCGGGCTGAGTTCGGGCAGCGCCACATGGACACGGTCAAGTAAGCTCGCAAAGCACCTGCCAGGCTTCGGAAAGACCAGAAAGTCCAATTGCTGGGACAAGGTCTGGTGAGGCCATTGCTTGAGGGAGGTGCGCCCGATTTCGCGCCCCCCCAAGGGTGGATGTCGCTGCGCGTGCCGCACGCCGCGTACAAGCCGCGAGGACCCGGCAGCGAAAAGCCGCAGAGCCACCGGCAGCGCTGAATCGCCCGTGCAGACCCTTTTGCTTCTTCCAGCTCCTGCCTATGCAAACAGGCCGGGGGCGGCCCTGTTAGGCCGGCGGCTGTTCGGGAGTCCTTTCACCCGTGAAGCACCATGTGCGTGCCGCGGTGTGTCGCGAGCACCCTTCTTGGGACTTCGGAAGCTCAGCCTTCTTGGCAAGGACTCCTTCGGGCCATTTTCTGGGGCAAGGAATGACCGTGTAGCTGGCAGCCCCTCAGCAACCCCATCTTGGCGCCGGCTTCCCTTCTTGAAGGAAACGCACGATTCACCAAAGTAGTTCAACAAGCCCACTGGAACTATGTGCTAAGATGTGATAAGGAACCTTATGCCTGGTTGTAGTATGGGTTCTTCCAAAACGCGCCGAAACGGCAAAGGCTCCGAACGCGGCCATTGCCGTGGAAGATGGCGAGGCTGGGACCGTCCTCTCCCTTAAACCAAGTCCGACCTGCAAACGTCTAAAAGCTTTGGGACCACGGATCTTTATCGAAGACTGGACATCGGGAGTTGCTCAGAGCCCTTGCTTAAAGCCAGTTTGGCTTCCACAAGGCTCAGCATGTGCCAGCCACAATGCTCGAGCTATCAAGCACCCCAGCACGCATACATGTCAAGACTTTGTCTTTGTATCTCACTGAGGGCGCATCTGGCTGAAGCTTGGGCAAATCACCCAAGACAACCACGGTGGGCGGGTCTTCCTAAGGAAACGCACAGTCACTACACCCAACCGAGATGAACGAAAGATTACAAGTCTGCACTTGAGGTTTGAAGGATTTGAAGGCCACCAACATCGGTTTTCTCACAGGCCTTGGCCACTCTGGGTCGGCTAAAGGATTGAAAAACTGTGGCTTCGGCTTCGGCGCTGCTCACGTGTACATGGGAGCCAAAAGAAATAGCTCCGCAAATCTGAAAAGAGCTGGTCTGCCTGCAGAGTGGGAGTGGCTGTCAGGGCAAGCCAGTGTTAGGAGTCCAGGGGCAAACCCTCCAATCTTCGATGAACTGGATGTGTCCTTCTTCTTCCGGCTGGGAGTTTGACAGCTCGCCGGTCGTCACTCCTTTCCTCAGACCGTTTGTCAAAGATTGGACCCGTATGAGCTTACGTGCCACTGACCACTAATGTGGCCCTCAGATTTATAAACCCCCCTAGAATTATGTCTTTTTTTTTCCCTGCACTGATTTATAAAGGCCCCTAGAATAATGTCTTTTTTTTTTGGAGGGGTAGTTGTAGTGGATGTTTTTTAAATTGTTATAGTTTACTTTTTCCCTTTTGAATTTGCTGGGATTTGCTTATCTTACAGGCTTTTGGATTGAGATTTCTATTAAACATTTGGAGATTTCCATTGAGATTTGATTCTTTTGGAGGCTTTTGGATGGAGATTTCTATTCAAAAAATGAGATTTCCATTGAGATTTGATGCTTTTGGATGCTTTTGGATCCCTTATTTAAAAGTATTAAAAAACAAAAAAAATCATTCAAGCAAAGGGGGTAGTCCAGCAAGCAGCTTTCTGACATTATTTAGGGGGGGCCCCTAGAATAATGTCTAGAGATTTGAGGCTTTAAATCTTTATTCCTTTTCTTTGCCTTTTGATTTGCTTTACTCACCCTCTATTCCTTATTTACTTTTCCTAAGCTCTTTAGTTGTAGATTTCCATTGAGGTTTGATGCTTTAGGAGGCTTTTGGATGGAGATTTCTATTAAAACTTTGTAGATTTCCATTGAGATTTGATGCTTTTGGAGGCTTTTGGATGGAGATTTCTATTAGAAAAGTTGAGATTTCCATTGAGATTTGATGCTTTTGGAGGCTTTTGGATGGAGATTTCTATTAAGAAATTTGAGATGTCCTTTTAATTTAATATTGCCAGAGGTCTTCAAACTTAGGAATTGTTATTTCCTTTTAATTTAATATTGCCAGAGGTCTTCAAAGTTAGGAATTCTTATTTCCTTTTAATTTAATATTGCGAGAGTAGCTCCAGAGGTAGCTAGCTAAGGATTCCTTATTTAATTTTCAACTGATTGATTTTCATATACATTATTTTGGAGGCCTTGGTTGTTGAGGGGGGGAGGGTTTATAAATCAAGGGACTACATTAGCTTGGTTGCGCCCATTCGTGGTTTGTGGGGACCATGCTTTTGTTCGGACCGGGAAGGACCGTAGCACCTACCTCCGCCAGAGCACCTCGTGAGCACCTCGTGAGCACCTCGTGGCCCCGGTTTTCCAGCGCAACCTGCCCCTCCGTCGCCTCAAGGCCAAAACCATGAGGGAGCGAAGATAGGCTTCGTCTTACCTGGGGACGGGAAGAGGCGTCCGTGATGTTTCCGCGCACACCCAAAGGGGGTGAATCAAAGGGCCTAATAGGACTCAATACGTGAAAACTGGAACAAGGAGGGAGCAATAAAATTATATATACATAACAGGAGTCACAAGGGTGCCTATTAGAGGATAGGGGTGCCCATTATCCACTCACTTATGCTCCTGGTATATAGTGGCACGTTGTTTGACATGCTTGACTCGACGAATAGAACACGATCATGTCACTGACGCGTCTTTCTCATCAGTGACGCACCGAAACACCTCCAGGCCAGGACCTTCACAGTCAACTCGTGCTCTGCATTCCTGACCTGCACCGTTCATGGCACGAAGACGGGTGATGGGCGAAAGGAAGGCGACGTTTCGCGGCAGGGCTTTTTAAAGGTCAGAATGAAGTGATGAAAGCGACTCCACCAACTCCACCACGTCAGCCCTTTACAAGGCGCTTTTACTTCGGCCCTTCGTCTCCTTCACCGGAGAACGGGTGGTTCCCTCCGTTCCCTCCCTCCACGGGTGGCCTTGTCCATCAAGACAGCCCCAGAACCTTCAAAGCCATCCACCCCGATAATGCGGTCAGAGGAGAGGATCTGCTGCCTGTGGCAGATTTGATGCTCATGCTGGTGACGAATCACAGCACCCACCCACCAAACGCAGCTGGTGCAAAGGAGGTGGCACAAAAGCAATTGCCAAAGAGCTTTTGAAGGGTATTGCGACTGGCTCAAACATTGGCACCTTCTACCAGCCTAGTGCTTCCAAAACGCCGGCTTCTTTGGAAACCCCTAAATTGGTGGAAGATCAAGTGATGCCGCCAAGTGTAAAAGTACTAGGACTGATGGCACAGAAAAAGGATGTGTCAGACTCCACTCGGCTAGGTGAACCTGACTGCCAAGTCACTGGATGGCAGCAGAGGTGTTGTAGTCCTACACATGACGACCGAACTCCCATGTGGCAGTTCGCCATGCAAAGGTATATATTTAAATATACTGTAAGCCATTGCAAGCCTCACGAAGAATCATCCTGAAGGTTGACTTCCGGAGAGAAGAGAGGAAAACAACTAAAAACTGTCCTTGACGACACCATCTTCCACTCCCAAGACTAGGAGGAAATGTGGTCCATCTTTGAGATGAACCCCCAAGCTCTTCCCATTGCGCCGCAGCTTCACCTGCACAACGGACGCGTTGGACGCGTTTTGCGGTCGCGCTATGCCGCTAGTTCGCGGAACCCGCAGGAATAGAGCCATCACTGGCGGGTAGGGGGCCGATGGATACAGCAAGGCAGCACACCATCACAAGGCCAACAGGATCCACAGAACCGTGCCACGCTTGCTCCCAGAAACTGGCCCCAAAACCCCCCAAAAAAAAGCAGCACGTAGCAGCCATAGCAGGGCTCCTTTCTGAAAACGGATCAAACTACCAGCTGTACTGAAAGCACACTGCTTCTCATACTTCCCTTTTTGTTGACCCATTGCCTGTTTGAATCATGACTGGGCCGATCCATTTCCCGGGCAGAAATGGCCTCGTTGACCCTTGCACGTTGGAAGGTGAGGACCATGTGATCGTGCGTCGACTTCAGCAAGTCCAAGACTTCCTCCGGCACATTTTTCGCAGGATTCCATGGCTATGAGGTGAGTCTCCAGACCCATGTCCCCGGTGGCCGGTGGCCATCTCACCCAATCATCGTGAACGTGATGCGTCACCATATGTCACCAAGAGATCCCGAGAGAACAGGCATGACGTGACATGTTGGAATGCTTTGGAGGACTCTTCGTGGGTTGGCATAAGCCCACTCTGCCTAAAGCGGCAGGCTTAGCGCCCAGAAGCCTCACTTGAGACCCCGTTAAGGCACCAAAAGCTTCACCCGCTTCATGCAGCCCCCCTGAAACAGGCCAGCTGTCCTTGCTCTTCTCGCTGGTGTGGCCGTTGACCGCCACCAAGCGATCAAACTTCCGCACCTGTCGCGGGGCGACGCCGCCATGATCAGCCCGCCGGTGGCACAACCCGGCGGCAGGAAGCTCAGCGCAGAGCTCAAGCCAGAACGATTCACCGGCTCCAATGTAGAAGGACTTGTTCGTTTTCGGGGCTATGTGTTTTTTAAGGAACATAGACCTGAAAATATGAAAATGAAAAAGTCCTGCAACATTGGAGCCATCAGAAACTGAGTCCGGATGTCCTTCCGTTCCTTTTGTTGAAGTTGGATTGGACCCAAATCCAAACAACCGACCGCAGGATCCATGATTTCCAACAAGGTGGCCTTTGGACCCGTGGATCGTGCACTGAGCTTCCAAATCCTATCCCAACACCCGCTCCACTTGCTCCAGGTCGGTCCGCGATCCACTCCACCCAGTGCTCCGCGGACCCCGCCTGCTGCTCCACTGCGGCCGTCTTGTTCCAGTCGGCAATGAGGCCGTCATCCGTCACCGTCGTGACCACACAGGCCTCGTCGGTGGGAGACCAGTCTAGCTGCTTTTGCTTTCAGGTCTACACCAACCCCGCCCGGTGGCTGGAGGAATTGGAGGGCTATCCAAGCCGAGAAATGTTGTCCAGGTTCCATGTCAGTCCTCTAGTATGGAAGGTGCTTATTGTAGTGGTGCTCATTATGTGAGAAATACCGTACAATCCAATCTGAAGCATTTGCCCCTTACAATCAGCGTCCGGAAGATGGTGTTTCCTCCCTTTTTTTTCGTCCTCGCCTTGCCTGGCCGAACCGAACCGTCCCCTTGGCGCGTGGTGAGCCGCGCGTCGCGGTTGGGCGAAGGCACCTTCTCAGCACTGGAGAGATCGACCCCGAAGTAGGTTCCTGGCTTCCGCTCAATGTTCACTTCCTCGGTGCGTGCGCGTTCCCAAGAAAGTGGAAGACGAAGCAGGTCCTCACAGCCCCCACGGTCACACAAGCACCCATCGTAGGATTGGCCCAAGACATGCCCCGGAATGTATTCAATTCGTTCAAAGTCATCGGCATTGCCTGCCTCCTCCCCAATTGGGCCAAACGGATGCTTATCCCGACTCCTTCCCCGCACCTACACACCATGCCCGAAACGGGCCGGGAAGAAACCTTCAAATCCCAGCCGCGAACATGGAGTCGCCCACCTCGGCATCCGTGCTCCAGCGAACGAAGCTCCGGCGATGGGAAAATTCCAGAGGTTCCGGAAACTGAGAGGACCAAAAACCCAGATACACCTGGACACACCCCCTGAAATGCTTACATGTATGGCAGGGCCATGAGTTCGGATGACCAGGAAATCCTAATACCAAACAGGTGGTAAACTCCAGTTCGATGATGATGTCGGGGAGTGTATGCATGTTCTTCCATCCCAGGATCTCGGAAGCACGTCCATGTGAGCAACTGCCAGGAACATCTGAACATCAAAAGCACCAAATGAGTCCATCGTCGTTACTTGAATCATGAAGGCCAGTCAACTTCTGATTTGCATCTTTTCGTTCAATACCGTCGGCGGACCCAAATAAAGCACCCATGATGAGGTTCAAAGCCACCCCCCCACCCCCCCCCCCCCGTCTCCGAGTCCTCTTCTTGGTGAACGCGGCCCAAACGCCACCCCCGTGCCTCCTTGCCGCCCCTCGCGGGGAAGGCGGTGTCCGTTTGGAGCTCCGCGAAGGCCTCCGGCCTGCGGAACTCGGGAAGCGAGGCGCCGCGCGCCCCGCGCCTTCGAACGGTGAAGGTGATGGAGGCGAAAAGGAGCAAGAAATTGAATAAATATAATACTAATAGCTTTTTGTTACTACTAGTAAGGCACTTGTTACTACTAGCGTGGCACTTGTTACAAGAAGTTCAGAATTCAACCCACATCAACCCCACCTTTCTTTTTTCGTCCCTCCCTTGGAATGGTCGTGGTGACGTCGAGTTCACCACCTGTTCGTAGGGGAAAATGGTCTTCCAAGGGGCCATGCTTCAGGGAGTGTACAAGTCATGACCATCATGACCTCCCAAATGTAGAACTTCGAGGCATCTGGCAGAAAATCTGTTCAAAGCGACCACTCACTGCAAAGAATTCACCCCCGACTCCTTCATTTGACATGACCCTCAGGACCCACCTCAACCCCGTCCACCTCTCTGAGTGGCGTCTCAACCCCGAGACGTCCCGAGACGTCCACATCACCGAGGGGCTTCTCATCCACACAGCAGCAGGCGAACATCTCGACTCCGCGCAGAGTTCTTCGCGAACTCTCCGAGGTGCCCGGGAGCGACTGGAGGTGCCGGCACGACGTGAAGAGCCAAGAGGGCGCGCCACACGAGAGGTTCGACACCTGTGAAAACACTGGGGAGGTGGACATGAGGAGTGGCTGGATTTGACCAAGCAGACTTGCCTCGAGTTGGGATAGCAGGGCAAAGATCCTTAAGGGTCAAGGGAGATGGTGAATATGCATATATATAGAGAGAGAGAGATTGGACTTTGAACAATGTGCTATACAGGCTCAATGGACTTTATGTGCATTGCTCGGGCCAAGTCTAAGTGAGGGAGCTTGTGCAACGACTGTATGCAACCCCCCCGTGCCACCCGCGAACGACGATGGCATCGGAGGTGCGACCTCCTTTTCCGGGCCGCGCGGGACCTCCTTTTTCTCGAAGAGCAACCCTCTTCACGTCGCACCGCCTCGCCGACAGTTCCTCCTTGGGAGGTCGTCCCAATCACACCGCAAAAGCGCCAGGGCCAGGCACCAGCACAACCTGAATGATGAATGTCCCACTTCTCTAACCCAAACATCCACGTGCAACGTGCTGCTCCCAAACCCCCCCGGCAAAATCCAGCTTTGAACGAACTTCCACACATGCCAGTTCACGCGGCCGCGCTGGCGCGCCCCGAAGGCAACCAAGCGAGTCGAAAAACCGGTCACCAACGCCATCCCCTTCGCATCACCTGAGCACCGCCATCACCTGAAGTCGGCGACCCGGCGACCTGGTGGGACGAACCACCGTCTGGGTGCGTCCCGGTGGATGAAAGGGTGTCTATTGATAGCCCTGTACTGGTCAAGGGGTGTTCATTTACGACCGGAGATCCTGGTATAGACTCTATGATATGTATTGATATGTGAGATATACATACAGTATACTTCACATATCAACTGTAGTTGCATTTCTGCCTTGGACAACCAAGTCCTGGATGTGCGATGCTGGGCCCCTCTTCTCACGCCTCCAAACGGCCACCTTCAGCGTCAACTCCTTCTCTGCATTGATCACCTGCCAAAACCCTTGAAACCACGGAGGCTTTGGCCCCGTGGTTTCGGGGGTCTCCAGGTCACACCCTGCCACCTGCGCCAGTTCCAGGTCCCCCCCACCTTGTCCATCAGCGTACGGCCGGCCCCTTCGAGGTCGCTGACGCCGATGATCCAATCAGCGGGTTGAATCTGTCGCCTGCACCACAGATTAAAGTTCCATGTGAGTTGGGGCTTAGCCTGGCATCATACTGTGAAATGATCTCGACTCGCGCGTGTTGGACAGATTCTCCCGGTGGATTGTGGAGCGGTTTCGAGGAAGAGATGCCCCCGCCCTGGTTCGGAGACGTTTTGATCATCTGCGGCCTGAGAGGTGCAACAGGATCTAGTCGAATCTATACAATAGAAGGTTTCGTGGGAACCTTGCACAGAAAGATGGAATGAACACCCATGTGCAATACCACTTCACATTTCAGTCCAAAAACTCTCACCTAATCCACCTGAAGACTGCACCCCTATCCTCCCATGATAGAGTTGTGGAGAACGGAGCTGTTACAGTTTAGGCCACCTTTGGGAGAAGCACTTGCCAATGGACCCCAATATGACCCAGGTAGCGGGACCCTAAAGGGGTGTGCGTTTCGTTTCTTGCGCTGCTTAGAGGTTAAGGCAACCACCGTGTAGGCGGCCCTGGTATATCACCGGGTGTTGAGGCCCTGGACGGACCGCGAGTTGAGGATCAACTGACTTTCTCGCCGTCGCAGGGCATGGTCTCGCCGCATCCAAACACCCACCCCACCCACCCCCGGGCACATGACAGGAGCCGTCGCGTTGTGCTCCTGAAAGCGCGGACGAGCAGTATAGACGTACGATCCTCGGATCGAGCATGGTCTAAAATCAACGGAGCTGGCACCCGACCTCCGTTTTGCGGCTGGTCCCAGGCTCTCTTCTTGGCTGACCCTAACAAGCTAGTGCTGAACTACAAGGTGCAATCCTGAATCACCCGCACTCATCGAGCCCACCTCCGTCAAGGAAAAAGGACAAAACAAATCGTCCTGCGCCGCGCCAGCGTCAATCACCGTGACCAACAGAAAGCCTGGCCCCTCTTTGAGCTGCAAGCCCGCTGCAGGGCTCGCACCATTGGAAGAGAGCTTCACCTCATAGCGACCCACTTCTCACAAGCTGCCCTTTTTCAAGGGTGGCAAGGTGGCATGAAGCTCGCCAAACCCACCGGTTAAGGTATGAAGCCCACCAATCAACCAAAGAAACTGAAATATAGATTTGAGGGCTGGGAGGTTCCACTGAACAAATGGTCACGCGCGGCACGCGGGGCACGCGGGTCACGCGGGTCACGCTATAATGGTCACGCTAACGCATTCCCCATACACCTCAGCATGATGACTGTCTACAGGGCGATTCCGCAGTTTTGAATGGTATCGTTTGCGGTGATCTGATTGTAAGTTGTCGCTGCTGGTTTGTTCGTCTTTGTACCCTGTTACCTTTGTTCATTTGGTTTCCCACGTTAATGAAGCCAAAGTGTCCACCAACCATGAACTCCGGATTGTCAACTCAAGCTCCGTCTTGTCTGGTTGCTTTTGGAGACTTTAAAGTGGTAGGTCGTGACCTGTGAAGTCGGGTGCTGGTACCTGAATCATCCTGAATCGAGATCCCAATGGCTCAGCAGCCCCCATTTTCCAGCCATCTCGGCCGTCGTGCAACTCGCCGCGCCGAGCGTCTTCGTTCACCTGAGAGCGTCGGAAGGTGAGGACGGTGTCCCCCTCCGCGAACCTCGCCAGATCTAAGACCTCCTTCGCGCGGCGGAGGACGGGCCGCGCAGGGGTCGATCTGCAGGTCCAGGGCGGTTCCGACGGACGCGTCCGAAGTTTGGAGGGGCCCTACATGATTGGTTGTTTGAGGTTCTTCCCAGACGCTCCAAACAGCCCTTGGTGCTTCAAAACCTAGGGGTTCGAGACCATATGAGGGTCTAGGAGCCTCTGGGTTGTCGAATTTTCACCCGCGGGTGCTGTGGGTGAGAAGAAAAGGCCCGTTCGACGACCCCCCCCAGCGCCCGAATCGCATGCACCGTGGGACCGCTGGGCCGGTGCGCGTCGGCGAGCCCCCAAACCGTCCTTGCCCCGCTCGCTGGTTTGACCATTGACCGCCACCAAGCGATCAAACTTCCGCACCTGTGGGGAATAACAGGTGGCCCCAAACCGGCCTCTATCGGTGTCCAGGACTGGTCGGATAGAGGCTCTGGGGACCTGAACTCTAGTCACCTGTATATTCGCTGGGCGCTGCGCTGCCCCCCCGCGGATGTGGGAGACATGTCAAGAGCCTCAAGAGCCACACGGAGTTTCTTCAGCTTGGTATGAGGGTTCAAGGATCCATCTGATGTATCCGTGCAAGTATCATGTTGCACTCCTTGAGGGCGCCATGCAGCATGGATGTAAGCGCCATGTGTCCTCTGGATGTAAGCCGGTTGGGCCGAGCTCACATCACTGTCGAATCAGAACAGAATCACCCTTAGCCTTGGGAGTCCAAGACTTTTTTTAAAATAGATCCATAAACTTAGTGCATAGTCGCTGGCACACCATTTTGCCGCTTCGCACTGAAGTTGGTGTCAACCAGCCACGCGATCTGTCAATCGCCTGTGGCATCTGCCACCTCCCC
>CAXAMN010025317.1:37720-62933 GCA_963970005.1 Durusdinium trenchii | reverse complement strand
ACCAGCCACGCGATCTGTCAATCGCCTGTGGCATCTGCCACCTCCCCACTTCACTGCTGTCGGCCGTGTGCCAGCTCCATTGCCCGTCAGGTGTAATGCACGCGCTGGTCCACATTGGCCATCTTCCGCGCCAAACCTGACAGGACGTCGCCCGAGTCGTGTAGATAGCGCTGCACCGCTGACGATGTCCATCGTCCGGTCCTCTTGACCACTTCAATCTCCCCGGTGGCTTGGTAAAGCGCCGACGCTCCACCAATTCGTAGCGAATGGGACTGGAAGCGCTCTGCCGGCAAGCCGAGAGCTCGTGCCGCTCTCTGCAAAAGGTTCTGGACCTCCAAGCGCTTGAGGACAGGTCCCGAAGCCCACCGGAACAAGGGCATGTGACTCTCTGGGCCCCGCCCAAACCTCCTCGGTGCCACTTCGCGTAGTCGGTGAAGCGCAGTGACCACACACACGAACTCGACCTCCGTCCTCAGCATCGTCTTGCACGTCCCGAAGGCCTCTTGATCCGCCTTGGTCTTGCGGAACTGCAAGGTCACTTCCTGAGGATCATTCTCGTCGGGTTGGCCACGAGTTGTGAGGGATACATCTTGCCCCCCTGACGATCATCTCCTGATCCACCCCGCTGGAGTCAGAGAACTCCCTGGCCCGAAGCATGAAGAACCAGGCGGTGACCACCGCTGCATGCACCATCCTGCAGTCAACCTTGAGCTCGCCCATGGCGTCCGCTCCTGAGGCCATCTGTTTGCCAAGCCACTTGATCATCTGGACCGTGACACCCAGCCGCCTTGGCTTCTTCACTGAGTTCTTCTCCAGCGAGTTGAGAACGATCCAAAGACGGTGCATCTTGACCGTCGTGTCACCATGCCCGGCTCTCTTGCGTGCGTCCTTGATGGCGAACACTGCCTGCTTCATCGTGGCAACTGACGTACTCAGCCATCCCAAGAAGCCCAGGTAGCCCAGGACCTTGTTCTCATTGTGGATCGGGTCGCCATTGTGGTCGAGGAAAGGAGTTAGCCAGCCTTGCCGTCGGCTCCAATCACACCATTTGCCCCAAGCGGTGGCATATGCTTTCTGGGTGCTGGCTGCCTTAAACCCACCAAGTGGGCTTCCAACCACTCCTCCACCTGCGCCTGGATCTCCATATCTGGATTGAAGTCCGGGTCGAGGTCGATGAAACGAGCACCGGTCTCCTCCACCGGCCTCACCTCCTTCCTGCGGCGACCTCCGCATTTCCGGTCCTCACTGCTTCCGAAGGTCATCTCGTCATCCTCGAGGGCGCCAAGCCACAACTCCTCACCCCAGAACCACACCGATCGCATCTGATCATCACGGCCTCCAGCCTTACGATCTGGTAGTGCTCGCCTGAAGTCTCCACGACGCCATCTCCTCAGCCACTGCAGCAAAATGCCCAATGACTTGTAATCCTCCTTGTCGAGGCACATCCCTGCCTTGCTTTCCTTACCCTCTTTCACAATCTCCGCAGCGGTGCTGATCAGGCTCAGAGCAGTTCGACGGCCTGTAGCCCGGCAGCCTTCCTTCTCCGCTTCCTTCTCCCCGATCAGCTCCACCAGGTTCCTCCACTCGTCCAGGCGCCTGCCCTGCAGCACCCACACCTCCTCGCCCGTGATGCTCCTCACCTTGCCCACCGGGGCGGTCTTGTCCTGTACTAGGATGCGTTGCGTGCCCTTCTCTGAGGAGTCGGTGAGGGGCCACCGGCAAGGTCCACTCAAGGAATAGACATTCTGCCTCTCTCCGTCCTGCCTGATCCACGCATGGGCTGTCACCACCGGGAGCATGACCTCTTGGCCCACATTGATGGCCGCCTCATACCGTTCGGTCTGAACGCAATTGCCTTCCTTGAGCTTTTTCAAGTAGGACCCCATCGCTGGCGGAGTAACCGACTTCACCATCAAAAACTCGACCGCCTCTGAGGACTTTTCCGTGGGGAAAACGAAGCCCGCGACCCTTCTCCTCACCATAGCTTCCCCAAGCTGGGACGTGAGGAACTCCTGGAACACACAGCTCCATCCCACACTCTTCGCCCATTGCTCCAGGTGCGCCCATCGCACCTCGGTCGGTCCCTCCAAGACGGCAATGTCAAAGACCTCACTGTCGAGGTAGGCCGTGAACTCCGCCACTCGCCTTCCTTTCGGGTCAGGTCCGATGGTGGCTGCTATGACCTTGTGCTCCGGATCCCTGGCTCCCCCAGTGAAGTATTCGAAGTCCTTGACAAATCGCTGGCCCGGGGTCCATTCGACCACCTCTACCTCTCTCAGCTCGGCTGGCTGTCGGAGGACGGTTCTGAAGACCCGTAGTTCCCTCAACCTCATCAACTCATATCTGTCCTCCTGATCTGCCCAGGACAAAAAGCACAAGCCAAACCGCTCCGTGTCCTCCAAGGCCTGGTGGATGCTCTCCTTGATGTCCAGCTTGTCCCAACCCTTCTTCACCATAAGCTCGTCCGCCTGCTTTTCCTCCAAACGGGTGAGGGCGTCCGCATCTTCATTGTGAAAGGTCCTCCACCAACCCCCCCAAGATGCGGCAGCGATGGCGCTTCTCAACCAGGTTCAAGACACGGATCAACAATCTCCCGGCCCGGACTCCACTCTTCCTCCCGGTAATCCAGAAGTAGACGACCTTGTTGTCCCCTGCATAGACGACCACTCTGCCCTCCCACAAATGGCCAACCTTGCAAGCAAAGGCCACGAAGCTCAGCATCTCGCCCAAATGAATGGCGAGCTTGCCGCCCTCTTGCCCTTCGGCCTCTGTAACCTGCCGAATCCATGGCTTCAGGGTCTCAACATCCTCACGACAAGCCAGGCCATTGGTCCAATCAATGGCTGCAACCACCTCCGGCGTAGCGTCAGAGGAGACGAAGATCGGGCCTTCCCCTTGCTGTCCAGGCAAGGCCAAGCGGTCCAAAGGCGGGAGCAACTCTCTGATGTCGCCCCCCAAACTTCGTAGCCCACGTCTCTGAACGGGCACACAACCACCTGCAATCCTCGAACAACTCCCAAAGGGCCTCCCAACTTCGTTCCTCCTCATCCACCCGAGCTTCGGACCCTTCAGGCTGGGCTAGTTTAGGTTGAACTGCGGCTCCTCCATCGACTCCTCCAAGGAACACATCTGCACTGCGGAGCTCGTTCTTGAGTCCAGTGACAACGGTGCTCCAACCATTGGCGATACCTCGGAATCGTTGTAGCTCCTTGAGGGGAAGGTTTTTGTCCCCGTAGTTGAAGCACGGCTGAGCCAACAAGTAAGCACCCTTGAGAATCCGGGCCTCGGGCAAGGACACCCTCTCCGTGTCCGCGTCGATGATCAGGCCCCAGACTGTCTGCTGGTTACTGGTAGCACCCTTCTTCCGCATCCTTGAGCTTGTTGATGGCCTTCTCCCCTAGGAGTTGCGTCACCGCCCACTCGTACACCTCACTGGACACCCAGGGCCTCAATCCCATCACGGGCACCATGTCATCGACCAAGATCTTCCCGCAGAAGTGCAGCTCTCCATCTCTCCTGCTGTCAATCGGGCGGAGGTTGCGGTGGACTTCCTCCGTAGCACGCCCCCATGCCGTCCATTCGCCCGGGGAGCCCGAGAACCCAAAGCTCGAGACCAGGTAGATGACCGTAAGATCTCCCAGCCCTTGAAACTTGGCCGCCGACCCTCCCGGTCCCATCAACTCTGGCCTCCATGGGACGTCACCCGCAAACAGCTCCACATCCCTGGGATCAACCCATAGTAATCTGAAGGCACCAGCCACGTCTTTCTTTGCCAAAACGACCTTGATGCCGGGGTATCTCGCCTTCAGCCACAGAATGCGCCTTGCCACCTGCTCATGGGTCGGCTGTGCCGCAGGCGGGTGAAGATCCTTGTGGGTTCCTCCATTGACCTGCCGTTGATCATGCACCAGCCTAGCTTCGGTTGACAAGGGCCGATTCGGTAGCATCTTGGGAACCAGTTCAAAGGGTGAGGAGACCGTATGCTTCAGGGCTGAATGGCTCGCTGAGGCGACCAGAACTCGGTGCTTTGCGATGTCCTTCATCAACTGGACGTACACTTGGCCCATATCTGCCCTCGCCCGCGGGTGTGGTCGGGTCGTCACTCGCTCCCTCTGCCCTTGGTACCTGGCGGGCATGCCTTGAGCTCGGATATCTCGAAGGTAGGCCAAATGATCTGGATGCAACAACTTCGTGAGCTCCTCACTATCGGCCCCTTGCAAATTGTTCCGGCCCAACTGCTCCCGCGCCACCCAAAGTGCCATCGCTGCCTTCTCAACTGAGCCTGTCAGGTCCAACAGCAGATCTCCCCGTTCTCGCACGGCTTGCCAGTCCTGAGCCCCGTTTCCTTGGATCTTGTCAACCTCCTGGATGTAGCCCAAAGCCGCCGTAGCCGCCTTGCCCGAGATGCCCTCCTTCTCAAAGTCGGTCCAGCTGTTGCCTCCTGCCCTGCCCTCGTGCCTCGCCACGACCACGAGTGCCAACCTTGCCATTGGCCACTGTCATTGAGGCTTTGCCAATCATTGGAGCCCCCTGAGTGCCACTGGTGCCGCCAGTCATCATCACCGCCCCCTGGATCTTCACCTCCTCCACCGGCATCGGGGCCCCCGGGGCCATCCACAGGCAGCTCAACCCAAGGGACCTGCCCATCCGCGAAGACAAAAAGGGTAGCTCCCGTCCAGGGCACGATCGGTGGCCTGCCTCTCCCTTGGACCCTCCAGTCATCATAGACCTCGGCCACTTGAAGACGACCCCACTCGTCTCGGGTTTCACATCGGGTGTATCTTTCACTGTGGAATCGATGCGGCCAGTACGGGTAGGGCAGCTCCTCTGGGACCACCAGATCATTCCTTGCCTCGTTCGTATGGACCCACGCATAGCCCCTTTCCGCGTCCACTTCCATGCGGTTTCGGAGCCCCAGTCCTGCCACACAATTCTCGTGCTGGGTTCGCCTTCAGTCTCAGGGCATGGCTCAGTGGTGTCCTCCCCTTCAAAGTCCTCCTCATCCTCAACCACCTCTCCTTCAGGTTCGTCCCGTTGTGGATTGTTGACCTCGACACCATTCCACACCCCGAGCGCCTCGTCCACGGCCATCCCAGCGACTTGCTGGAGTTCATCTTCATTCAGGTACTCAAAGTCCTCGAGACCGGCCTGGCCACCCTCGTCGACCACGGGCTCCTCCTCGTGCGCAATCTCCCGGTCATTCCAGCCGTATGGATGGCGTCCCCCAGTCTTTGACAAAGGAGGTTGTGGTTTTGACCCCCCCCCCCACCAAGGTGTGCACCAGGGTCTCGACGACAGTCCGGACGAAGGCCTCCGCATAGACGCCAGCTTCCGTGCACCGCGACACCTGCACCCCTGGTCGATTGCCCTTCAGGGGGATATGCTGGTGAGTTCCTGAAACACCAGGGCAGAGGCGGAGCAAAGCTTGCCGTAGAGGGGGATGATGAGGGAAGGCCAACCCGGTACGATGACGGTAGAAGTGGCCCGGCATGTCTGGTGGCCCCAAACCAAAGGCACACATGTCGATCTCAATGAAGTCGACGTCCGGGCGTTGCAGCAAACGGCGCCATTGAGGTAAGTGCCATTGCTTGGGATACCTGCCCGATGTGCCAGAGCTTTCGGCAATAGGGAAGCCACCTTGCAGGAGAGAAGTCTCAAACACCCTCGCGCCATATTCCGACAAAGCATTGCCAATCTGTTCCTTGGCTGTTGGTTGCCCGGCAGGGTTCTGGAATGTTCGAGTCCCTCCGTTCTGCAGACACCAATCGCAGAAGCTCGTACATGGGCTTGCAATCCACTGCACATTTGAGTCCTGTGCCTTCAGCCGGCTGATGAAGTACTCCTGGCGGTGCGGGTCGGACAGATCATGATCTGGACGTGGTCCGAGTTGCTGATGCGGTTGTGCGTAGAGCTCGATGGGCTCCAGGGCCGTTTGATTCGCTGCGCGCCAGCCTTTCGTGATGACTCCATGGCCAGCGAAGTACTCCTGCAGCACCAGGCCCTTCCGTCCTCCGGCATCATGTACCGGTCGAACCATTTGGCCCCCTCCAGCAAAAACCTGGGACAAGGCTGGCAGGCAGGTGGTTTTCCTCAAACACCCTGTCGGCTCTGGGTCGTCGCCACCACCCCCTTTCCGAGTGCGACAGTGCCGGCACGAAACCACCCCAGGGGCGGTTTTTGCTTGGTCATGCCGCTGGTGCCAGAAGTATCGGAACCCCAAACACGGGGTGTTGTAGACCTCCTCCTTCTCCAACAGCTTCTTGCCGTCCTCGGGCGAGGGTGGTTGCAGCAACGTCATGTGGCCCTTGGAGATCATCACCCACATGTCCAGCTTGGTCCATTGGCTTCCGGTCACGGTCTCAATCAGCAGGTCGCCCTTGTAGTCTACCCGCACCACGATGATGCGCATCTCCTCCAACGCAGCCAACGGGAAAACCGCCAGGGCCCGATAGTCCTTGTCGTGGTGGGGCTTCAGGATGTCATGAGCATACATCCGTAATTCGTGCTCCACTGGCGCGACCTTCGGCTCTGGGTGCCCCATGACTCCTTCAGCTTCTACGGCCAATCTGGCCTGCTCCAGCCTGAACTCTTGGGTCGCCTTCTGGACTTCCTCCATGGTGGGTGTGACGCCGTGCTGCACGAGGTGCATCCCTGCTGCTAGAACCTTCGTGACACATTGCCTCTTCTCTTTCTCGGGCTCGATCACCCCCAGCAGCCCCGCCAGCTCCTCTGTCATGTGGACCATCTCACCGAAATCCCAAAGGGCCCAAGGTAACCCGTCATGTGCACCAGAGCTCTCCCGGGTCCATCACCTTCCCATCGGGTGTCTCCGAGTTGGCATCGGGCTTGATGTCCTGCCTTCATCCCTTGCCCATGGGCTTCAAGCAAGGCAGCCGCTTCCGCCGCAAGCTCTCCCAAACCATATTGCACCATTTCCTCCATGAGGGTCTCAAAGAGAATCTCCGGGTCGTTGGCTACCCTCGTGGAGGCCCACGCATAGAGATCATCTGAAGCCTCCTGAAGCTTTCCCAAGACCGGCCCTGTTGCGAGGGCTTGCGCCTTCCTCACCATGTCCTGGGCCTCCGCCGGGGCTGTAGATCCATGTCTTCCTTCGTGAGGTTGAGCCTCCCTGGGAACATGGTCAAAAACTGAAGTGTCCGGGCCCGCCACGAGGTCGGCAAACTCTTTCTCCTGGTGGGTGTAGTCGACTTGGATCATCGCCTCTGGCGCCTCCCAATGAACTCTGCCCCCAGCCTTCTCAGGTCCTTCTGGCTCGCCTTCCTTGGTACCCTCTCCTTGACCTGCTCGTCGGCGATCTTTGCCATCCTGCACCTTCGCGGCCTTGTCCTTTGCCACCCCAGCCCTGATTTCTTTCATCTTCTCGGCTGCTGATTCCTTCGTCTCAGCCTTCATCCTCCTGAGGCCTCCCCGTCTGAGCATCTGGAGTTGAACCGCCGGATCAAGAGCCTCGAAGGGCCCCCTCAAAGGCTCATGTGCCCTCTGACAGCCCTGCTGCGAACAGCCCAGGTGAGTGAGGTAGCCCCAACACAGCAACTTGCCCTCTTTATTGGTAGGGGCGCGGTCCTTTGCTCTCGTGGTCTCTTCCACCGTGAGCTTTGGCCCGAACAGGCTCTTCAGCGACAGCCTCTCCTCCTTCAAGCCACCATCTCCTCCGGCCGGTTGACCTTGTGCTCTGCTTTTTCCGGAGCCCTCCCACGTCATCTTCCAAAGCATCCTTTCCTGCCTTCGCTCAATCCTGGGCATCACTTCGGACATGAACCATCCTTCAGGTCGCCGCAAGTCGAAGGTCTGCGGGAGGTTCAAAGGGGGTCTTCCTTCTTCATCCGGCATGAGGGCGTAGAACTTAAGGTCCTGTAGCGTCATGGACTCCCTGCCTGACAGCCGCTTGATCTTCCTCAACTCCTCTTTCAGCTCCTCCAAGAAGCGCCAGTGCAGCTCTTCCCACACGTCCAAAAGGACCTGTAGCGGCCACTTGTGAGGGGCGCTGACGTGCCACTCTCCCAACAGGTTGATGGCGTGCTCCCTGACTGCCTTCCACTCCATCCCGTACACGAGCGCCCAAATGTCATTCTGGCGTTTCACTCGATTGAGCCAGTCTTCATATCGAGTAGGGGCCGTGGGCCTTTGCTCGTTCAAGGGCTTCCCTGTCCGGCTTTCGATCGCAAACTGGTCCAACTCTGCGTCGGTGCAGGGGACGAAGTCAGACGCACTCAGTGCATACTTCTCCTGCGTGCCCCAGTACGGACCAGCGATCCCAATGGCGAGCCTGGAAGTGATCTTTTGCCGGAATCCAGCGCTCCTCAACTTTGTTGACGAACCGGCCTGAGCCGCCAGCAAGGCCTGAGCGAGTGGGGCACCGTACTCTTCATTGCCGACTTGCACGGTATACTGCCCGCATGCGCGGAGCAGAAAGACCAGTTCTTCAGAGGTCTTCCCCAAACCTTTCAGCGAGCCGCCCATGCCCGTGGTGGTCTCCTGCTGGGCCTTGACCAACGTAGCCAGTTCATTCGTTTGCTGCTGGATCGCTTTGGCGATGTCGGTCATCTCGGAATGTCCAGCCCGTTCTTCCGCCCCAGTACCGGCCTTCCTGTCAGGGTCGTAGATCCCCGGGGGTGGAACCAATGCCAATTTCCTTTTGGGAGGTGTCTCAACCTGTCCCGGGCTTGAAGCAACTCTTGTCCCAGAAGCCATGCTCGATGGTGTAGGTGCCGAGCTCTCCCGCTCTTTCTCAACCACACTCCAGTCCGACAAGGACGCAGGGCGATCTTGCGCAGCAGCCTGTTGACGCCACTTGGCCAAGAATTTGGTCAGACCCTTCGTCCCCTTTCTCTGCTCCTCCGTCGCCTGCTCATAGAGATGCCGAGTGAGGTCGCCCACAGTCAACCCTGCTTGGGCTGCCAGCTGCTTGCGAATGTCTTCTTCTCCCAGCTGAAGCTCCCTCCCGTCAGCCATCTGCTCCATGAACTCCTCCAAATAGGTCTCCGGTCTGGAGAATTAATCATTCCCATTCGGGCCAAGCTGTGTTGGACTGAGGACTTTGGCGTGTGGCCTGGAGACGACACCCTCCTCCTCCGAAGGGCAGGTGGTTCCTCCTCCTTCTCCTCACGGACATCTCGCAGGAACGACTCCGTATCGTCGACCTGGTAGGTCACCTCCCGGGCTCGCCCCCGTCTCCGTGCCCGATCATCTCCCTCTCCTTCTGCCCGTTCTTCACCTTCGTCTTCTCCCGGGTGTGGGTCCCTTGCCCTGGATCTCGACCGCGAGGAACGCCTGGATGATGTCGACGCTTGCTCCTGATGAACCCCGCAGGGGCGCAACCCTTGCTTAGTCACCGCTCCGAGCCTCTGACAACCCCCATATGAGCACTTCAAAGTAGCCCGCAGTGTTAGGTACCGCACTGCATGGGCCGAGCACAAAGATGCTTGTTGGTCAGCGGGGAGATTCCCACGGTCTTCCTCCAACATCTCCACGTCCGTAGCGGCCCCATTCTTGCACGGGTGGTCACTAAGGCAAACTCGACCAGTCTCACCTTCCCATCGGACAAGGTGTGCACAGCATCCTCCAACCTCCTCCCGCTCAGACTCAGAGGCATAGTCCTTCAGCCGCTTCGCTGACTTGTGAGCCTTTGAAAAGAGCCACCCCATCGTCTTCATCCCCGTCCTCTGCGCCCCAGCAGCAGTTGAAAGGAGGTGGAAACGTTCAGGGTTGAGCTGTCGAGCCAAGGCATAGCTCTTGAAGTGTTGACCTTCTTCTGGACATGAGTCGTGTCGGCAAAGGTGCACCCGTTCGTACCCTTTCAAAGCCAGTAGGAGCTGGGCGTCTCCACGAGTCGCATCCGGGTCGAAGCTCAAGTACATCCCACTGGATTTGATCGCGGCGTTCTCCGTGACCTTGATGATGACCACATAGCCATCTCGCCGAAGGAGAACCCATCGATCTTCGTTGGCCCCTTTCTTCATCTTGCGGAGGTCAGCCGTCTCCGGGATCTCGCCGGTATCCTGGCCGATGAAGGTCGCTCCCGTCACCTCTGGCACCCCGCCCGCCATCCGCTGGGCATAGAAAGCGGTCCTCCCGCAGCACCGAACCAGGCCTCGTACGACCCAAACGATGGTCAAAAACGTTCCAATGACCAAGGAACACAGCGGCCAAGCCAACGAGAGGAAGTAGTGCAACACGAGGCAGATCCCCATCAGCAAGGCCACGCGGAAGATCATCGAGCAGCCGGTCCTGACGCTGGCCCAACTCTGTCCAAAGACCAGCCACCCTGCCCCAGACAGAAGTGTGTCCAGCAGGGTCCAAGCCAAGCTGTCCCAGGTCGTCAGGGTGGAAAACTGCACCTGGGCAGCCGCCACCGTGGCGTGGACCTGTCTCTGGAAGCAGGTGACCGGCTCGTCCCAACAGGTCACATTCGGGACCTCGGCCTCCTCCTCATCGGCCGCCTGCCACCAACCATCGATCGGCCCGATGGTCCACACCAGGCTCGCCACTACGAGCCGCCACCGCACCATGGCCCGCCCCAACCAAACAAAAGTCAGGGCCACTTAGGCCAGGAGCTGCGCATGGTGAAAAGCGTCATGCTCCAAGTAACGGTTTCAAAAACCTCCAATACATATATATATATGTATATGGGCGGGCGCTGATTAGGGGGTCCCCTCAATAAGAGGTGTTCCGAGACCTACTCCTTATTGAACTTAAAGCTGCTAGTGCTAATGTCAGCGCCCCAAGTGTGTGTGTGTGCAAGTGTAGTGTCTTGGGAAGAAGTTGAAGAAGGAAGTGATTGAAACCATAGTTGCCATTCGTCATTTGAAATTGAACAGGAAGCATGTTGCGGTACATGTTTGATTTGAGGGATAAGGCACAATTACAAATGGATGCAGGTATATCAAAGAACTTCTTTTCCAACACCATGTTTTCAATGTATAAAATGTTACATAGTGCTAAGATTGATGCTTTCACTTTCACCATCAAGGCTTAAGATGACAAGAACCCAAGGAAATAATTGGATTCCACTAATAAGGCTGGAGGCTGGAGAGTGAGCAAATATAATATGCGGAAACTAAATTACCTAATGAACTTTACAAAGTTGTAGAAAATCAAATTGTAGAAATACAAACCTCTATATTAATATCAACCTCTATAGTAGTTCTACCTCTAAAACGGATGATGAGTTGATACTGATGATTTTGCTAGCAAAATTGAAAAATGAAACAGGTAATGATTAGGATATTATTTGCAGAAGCAGGCTAAGGTCATATCTGACTGAAACTTTTTGATACAGGCTGCACCGTACTGTTTGTATGCCCTACTAATGTTATTGCACAAATTTGAAAGTGATGCCATAGCAATAAACAAGATTTTGGTATAAGTGTTGGTGATGTTAAAATAGAACCTTTTGATTATTCGGAATTTGATGTCATAGTTTTTATCAAATCGATTTCATCGGTTTGGGTGTGTATTGGAAAACCAAAGAGTTTGTCGAGCTACACTTTTTTGCCACAGGTGATGCCAAACAACTAAAGCCAGTTCAGGAGCTGACAAATACTAAAGACTATGAAACCATATGCTGATGCAATTGTTGGCACTTTGTTTGAGCATATATATTGCTGAAAGCATATAAGAAACTGAACACAGAAGAGGGTGAACAAAAGCTAAACAATATCAGGACCTAAATATTGCCAAATACATCTAAATACCAACCAGCTACGCTAAACTGATTGAGAAATACGTTAGATATACTGATGATAATATGCCGTCCACATACAACATGGCATAGTTGAATACGACGTGTAAAAATGTATCAAGTGAGGTGAAAAACATGAATATGAAGTATATAGCCGAATTCTTGATATGCAGGGAGCGTACCAAATCACAAACAAGTGTTTTTCATGTAATGTTTAAACAAATTTTCCTGTTGCTAATGACACCATTGCCTTGAAGAATGTGAAACAAATATGCTAATATGCTTCAATAACTAGAGACTGACAACGAAAAACAAACTTCATTCTTGCTTGGTGTTCAACTTGCCATTCTGCTTAAGGTGGTCGCATTGGTGGACATATTGCAATAGTTGATTCTAGCAATTTTCTTGCACAATATTATCCTGAATGGAATTGGACAGCCTTGTGTATAAGGTAAGACTCTATAGGCACAACAATGGTACCAATGATGATTTTGACAGAAAATGCAGTATAAGCTACTTTGATGGAAAAGAACTACAAAAAGCAGGATCAAATTGCCAAAAGAAAAGTAAGTGTTCAGTGGTTCTTGGATAATACCAATAATTAGTACAATTTTTGCGGGTGTGGATTTCATATTTATATGATAGGTTGAAATGTTATGAATACTTCAACTTGTCAGAGGGTTTGTAACCTTGAGTCTCACTCACTGGACAACATAGAGCCTTTGAATTATAGATGCAATTGTAGTTGTAAACAATTCTGTGCACAGATTTGGTCCAGCTTTGTCAACTGCATGGACCCAGCTTCTTTACACAGAGGTTCGAAGGCGAACGACATTGGTGCAAGGACGAGATGACGTGCTACCGCTGCTGCATCAGAAGACAGTGTGTATACTGTATATAAACATGTGTTGTGTTTATAAACGGTGTTTATAGACTACTTCTCAAACCTCGAATCAAACTACAATGTGTTCCCAACTAATCCCAAAAATATGTGATGCTCAAACCAAAAAAACAAACAATAAAAAAAACAATGTTTTCCAAACGCCCAAACCTTTGTAGGATGAACATAGTTTCGAAATCATTGGTTTTTTGATGTTTTTGGATTCTGGCTTTAGGATTGAGCATATTTCCAGATAATTTGTTGTTTTTGTTTTTTTGGCTTTCTTGCTTTAGGATTGGGCATGGTTTCCAGATCGTTGTTTCTATTGTCTGGTTTTCTGGCTTTATGTTGCAGACAACTAGTGTTCAGTCACGACAAAGTTCGTGGGGTAGCAACTTCTCGATTTGTGCGTGTGTGACTCTCATTGTTTATGTTAATGGTACTCCCAGGGGGTTCCCTAATCAGCGCGCAATGTGTATATATATATATATACTCATTTATTTATCTAGATCTATATAAATATCGCCTTGGTGATCTGTGATCGAAAATAAATTTTCTGCACTTCGGTGATGCCAAATATAGAGTAGTCGTCACCGGGTTATCTATCAACATGTCGATTGGCTTTGCAGGGTCAAAGCTTCTCAAACCACGGCCGTGTGAGCCAAACATGGGCTCCAACCTCCCCGAGGCGTCTGGAGAACCTTCCACCATCCGTGAGCTCTGCTGTTCTGCTCGCCTTCTGCTCTGCTGGCGCGTCCTGATTCCACTCGAAGATCAGGCCACGGTCGTTGATTCCATTGACCACACACACCTGCGCCAAGAATGGAGGTTGCCTGATAGTTATCTGATATTTCCCTCCCAACCCCACCCATGCACCTTCTGATTGAGCCAAACATACGTGGAAGGTCGCAAGATCATCGCGCCAACCCCCAACCCAACATAGCCGAGCACCTTGAAGGCTCCGCCCCTCAAACGCGCCACCCACCGGTAGTTGTGGTGCTCGGCCCCCGACCGGGGCCTTCCCGACAGCGATCAAGTCAGCACCGTAGAAGCCGCCCAGCTGCACCTCCAGGGTGACGTCCTCGGCCGTGCGACGCCGTCTCGGCCGGCGCCAGGGCCGGGGCGGTGCGCGAAGCACCAAACAGGGAGCGGAAGCATCGGAAACCCAAAAAGCGTGTGCAATTATAATATGCATCATATCGTTTTGCTGGAACTGCTGCACCAGCCTGACAATCGGCACACTGGCGTGCCTTCGTGCAAAATGTGTCCGCAAAACCTTACAAAGTTATACAATTTAGGCCGTCTGTGAAGTCTGTGAGCATCTGTCCATGTCTTTTACCCCAACGCGCCAAGTGCACCCCATGGTGGCCCACCGTTGGCCGTTTAGCGACCGAGCGTCAAAGGTCAGATCACCATCCTTGCCTGGCAGAGCTCCTTCTCCCACCTGAAACAGGAACCGAAAAAGCCCCGCCGTGCTCAGGAGTCCCAAGGAAATTCGACCCAATCCTTAGGGTCACTTTGGGCCTGTCGATTGCTGGGGGGTGGATCTGCCAATGATCAAGTTAAACTAGGTGACAATGACTCAAAGCCATTACAGTGAACCTGCTGGAAGGCCCCTTTCGCTGCCTCTGTGAGGTCGGCAGGTTGGAGCTCTAGTTCATCGGTCCTCAGTGTCGAAGTAAGAACAACTCAATGTCGCCCACAAGAAAATCCTACAGTACATCCAAGGGCTGAATCTATACATATCTGCGCTCTAAGCCTTTAAGCAGTCATAACTTTGTGTCCACCAGAGGTGGCTTTATTCTAGAAATCAACAAACTTGAAAAAAAAAGGCCAAAAAAACAACCAAAAAGGCACCAACAAAACAAAGAGTAACCAACAACGCAAAAAAAATCAACCAAAAAAGCACAAGCAAAACAAAGAGGGTAGTTTGGAGGGGCCGGGTAGGGTTTGTACTGGACAAGGGTCTTTTCTGGTGCCGGATCAAGTGTCGCACTGTTGGTCGCTTTTTCTTCTGGTGCCGGGTCAAACGTCGCACGTTTGGTCGCTCTTTTTCGGCGCCGGGTCAGAAGTCGCGCTGTTGGTCGCTGTTTTTCCCCTTTTTTCCCGTGGCCGGGTAAAAAGTCGCACTTTTGGTTGCATGGTTTCGCTTTTTTTCGCCCTTTTTTCGCATTATTTATGTGTTACGAAAAATAACGAAAAAAGAGCGGATAAAAAAGCGACCAAAAGTGCGACTTTTTACCCGCCAAAAGTGCGCCAGAAAGTGGACCCTCCCCCATGAGTGCACCAGAAAGTGGACCCTTCCAAAAAGTGCGCCAGAACACCCGGCTGAGTTGTTTTTGCTTGCAATTGTGTTTGTTTTTTTGCTTTTTTGCTTTTGTTTTTCTGGTTGCATTTTGTGATTGCTTTTTTTGTGCTTTTTTTGGTGCTTTTTTTCAAGATGATAAACTTCTAGAATAAAGGGGTCTGGCAAACAGAATCATAACTGGCGGAAGTTCAAAGATCTGCGCGCGTGGTCGGGGCATCATAATCCACCACTGCCAAGTCGAGCTGCTGTGTGTCCACGACGCAGCACTGCAACATGGAGCAGGATGCCGAGTGCGAGCCGAGCCAAGTACGTGGACCAAAAGAAGGGTCAATCCGAAAATGGTGCGCTGTACCCCCTCCAAGAAGCATATACTGGGGAGTGGATATCAAATGGCTTGCGGAAGGTTTCCGCAAGAAACTCCACGCTGCAATGTGTCAATTTGGGAGCCGAAAAGCCTGCAGAACATCAAACCCTCCCTCCTCCACACTCCAAGAAATCGTTTCGAAAGGCCATTCGGGAGTCTCTCTATACATCTACAGTATACTATACTTCTACACCATGAATGCCACCCTTGGCGCACCAGGAAGGAATGCTCAGCACCAGGAAGTCTCTCGCGGAAAAAAACACGACCGCGATGGAGAGAAGCCGCGCCCCCTTGCGCCGCGGATCGGCACCTCTCGGAGGGATCGGCTTTCAGCCGTGCCAGGCATTGCAGCCTCGGCTGGGGAGTCATGATGTCCGCAGCTGGGGGGTGGCATGTGACAGGTGGCCGTAATTTTTGGGGCAACCGTGCCACCTGTCACATGAAATGACCGGAAACCGGCACCGTGCTCGCCAGTTTAGACCGCGTGGATGTCCGGATGAGTCCACCGTGTGGTGAGAAGGCATTCCTCCATGCACGGGCGCTCGGTGGATCGTCAGGACCGTCAAAATGGCTGAGCCGAGTTGACCAGGTCGAGACTCTCAACCCAGCACCACTGCTTATCCACTTGGGAGTGACAAGAAGTCTACACCCCAAATCCGCCCCAACACCTAAGAGTCCACGCATTCTGAATCCAGCTTCTCCATGGGGTCTTCCAATCGGACTCCAACTGAAATCGAAAAGAAGTACGAAGTTTGGGGCATGCCAAGGCATGCTGAGGCATGCCGACTCAGAAGGGCTTCCACTTCGAAGTCGGAGCCGAGCCCAACATGCCACCCATGCCATCTCAGGACCCCAGCGCGGTGGACAGGTTGATGGCATCAAATTCCGAGAGGTGCTCCGCACAAAGCTCGAGGACCTGGCTAGGGGCTTCGAACATCCACAGCCCACACCTTCCCAAACAGCTGCACAACAAAGCCAACACCAGGTCTTTGAGTAGATTTTTTCAGTGACCATCCAAGAAATCCGGGGTACTCACCTCCAACCTGAGTCTGGAACCCGAGCTGAGAGTTGCAGAACAAGCGACCAACACTCAGCACGTTTCACATCTTTCCATCAAGCGAAATGGCCTGGAATAGTTTGGTGGGTCACTCAGTTCTATTCGGTTCCCGGCAAGTACTGCAGTATTATACCGCACAGAGTGTGCAGCAGCTAGAAGTAGGACCAATAGAACTATATAATGTATATACGGAATAATTTGTAATAGCTATATATTTGAGGCATAAACCACTTCCGCCCATAAGCCATACATCTCTCGCGTACGTGAAGCAAGCGCATTCTGCTCAGTTCCTGTGCGGAACTCATGGAGCTCCGATCCACCCCCAAACGAGGGCCGTTGCCTCCCCCAGTCGCGCCTCCGGCGCCGTTCGGCATGCCAGGATCCTGCAACCAAGGTTGGGATGAATGCTTCAACGAAAAGCCGTGGGTCATATAAAACAAATCCCCATAGATGATTCTCTCCTAGGAGGGGGCCTAAACTTAACTTCTCGCCATCTACGCGGCCATCGATGCCCCAACTGCCCAGAGCAGACCGGAACACGAGGTGGTGAAGGAGACATCGAATTTGGTGGACCAGTCATGAGGCCGCTCACTCCGCGGGCAACCCATTGAAAAAGCTCATCCCCCAACTCCAAGCCGTTTCTACAACCAAAAAATGCAAAAAGCATCAAAGAGCATCAATTGTTTGCATGGGCCGGGGTCCCCAGTCAAGCAACTTTGTACTTATATACCACGCGGCGCGCTTCCAATGGAGGCCTAACCTATCAGTACTTCTATAGATTTTTATAGTATCCTTTAGTTGTCCAGCCAGGTGACCCCGACTTCGCACCCCTTCACCTCTAAGGGGCTATCGGCTCTCGGCTTGGACACCCCCGAATGGGAGGGCCGACGCGGGCGCCTGAGCGCCCCGGCTCTTGGTTCCGGGCCCGGGGCGAACCAGGACGCACGGTTCCGCGTGAGCGTTCCAGGGCTCAAAGGCTCACAGCCGCTCCTGAAGTTTACGAAGCACCACGAGGGACCCGTGGTCGAACACAAGAAACGGATGAACAACAAACGAAGCTGAATGCGAACACAAACGGCGTATGTGACATATACCTTTGGTTTTCTTGATACTGGCGTCGTCTTCTATCTGTTTGGAATCATCTAGAGTCTGGAGGATTTCTTGGTGATGGCGGACTTCTTTTAGTGGCACCTCACAACACATGTTCAGCCGCGTCTTCACTCCAAAAAGAATCAACTAGCCACACAGTCTCGAGATGGTGCCAACCCACAGGACAGCTTGGGGAGAAAGAATCCCTTATTTTCTGGGCTTGGGGGGGTGATACTAACAAGGGGATCTCTGGTTCAATCAATCCTTATTAAGGATGGCTTGATGAAGAATTTGTCATCAGAGGAGGCCTCCCTCCACAGCACAAATGGCCCCTCTGCCTCGGGCAGCTCGAGCACCGTCCCAACCTCATGCACTAGCCAGCATGGCGTGTGGTTCTTGCGTCCAACATGGGTGGCGCTGCAGGAGAGACCCTTCCAACTGGCACGGGGTTTTACCAATGCGGCTGTTTATGGCAGTGGTGTGCGGCATCAAACGACCGAGCTACAGAAAGCCAAACGACCCATGAATCAGACACGAATCATCACGAATCCATCCTTTCCTTCGCCTTCGCGATCCAGTCCTGTCTCGGATGTGAGAGATTTACTGTAAGCGCATGGCCACTCACCCTCTAGTCTACACGCCAGCCGGAGCTGTTTTTGTGAACTGTGGACCTCTTCTTTTTCGTGAATGGGTGAGGCAACAATGAAGACTAGGCAGCCAGGTACTTCAAGACCCTTAACTTTTGTTGAGACTTCTCCCTGGGGTCCAAGAAGCTGGATTGAGGCCCAAGAAGCTGGATCATTTGGGGCCCCTTCACTGTATGTTCATGGAACTTCTAGAAGCTCCAGCCATCTGCGCCGGTGAAACACCACAGGATTTGTGGCATTGCGGTGTCCACCGCTTCCTTTGGCCCCATTGCACAACCAGTCGGGGGCGATGAAGACCTTCTTGAATAGTGTTTTTGTATGACCAACTTCAGTGAAATGAGATGATTGACTTGTAGGGTCTGGTTTGTTCCGCCATCTTCGCACCTCACCTGAAACACTTTCCTCATTGGGGCCAAGTGCGGCAGCCCACTGATTCGAGGGCATTCCTAAAGTCTTTTTCAAGCAGTAGCCGTTTGGCCCTGCCCTGGAAGCTTTGCACGAATTCTGGACTTCAGGGGTCGCCTCCACGTGAAGAGGTGGCATCCGTACCCACAATCACAGCAGGCAGTGTCTTGGGCATGCTTCCTCCATTCAAGGGCTGGGGCATCCAACCAGTCTGAAAGTCTTCATGGAACTCACCGAACTGCGGCGCCGATGCACCTAGGCGGTCTCTTTGAAGTCATCGTCCAGATCTTCAAGGGCCGGGCCCTCATATTCCTCCCACGGCGCGGCGGCGACGACGGGCGGAGAGGGCGGCTGTGACGGACGGAGCGCAAAAATGAACCGATGTTTGGGCCATCCCGAAAGCCAAAGGGGGTTCTAGGCCAAAAGCTGGAAGGTGTGTGGCCGGGAGTCCTTCGCAAATCCAGTTTGAGGCCGTGAAACTGGGAGAAGACGTTCTTGCTCAACGCCTTTTCCCCGCCTCCGGACCGCCTTCCGACCTTCACCCGGTCGACCAGATCGGACCATCCGACGTTGCGCGAACGTTCGCGAGGTCCGGCGACCGGGGGGGGGGCCTCTCCAGCTTCCTCCTTTTTCTTGTTGAACTCCGCCTGAGGGCATCGAATCCGCCGCCCCAAACGGTCCGGTCCGGCCACGGCTCCGGTGAGGTCAAAGGTACAGGTGTGGTTCTTCTTTGGGGCATGCCGGGAAGCCGTTTTTGGGGCAGGTCAGCAAGCACTTGAATGTAGACTCTTGCTCAAAAAAAACCCTTTGTATTTGAATTGAACAGCCTCTTCATATGGGGGGTTTGTTAGATGCCTTCATGTCTCCAATCTCAAGTCACATACCCCGTCGACGCTTTTTGGATTGCTCCCACAGCACCACTCCCTCACCTTCCGCAGCTCCAGGTCTGCATTCCGATAGGCGCATCCTGCCTGGCTGAGGTGAGACGTGGGAGCACCATGTTAGCACACCGGCCGTGCCAAAAACCGGATGATCTGAATGGTGAACAAATCTCCTTTGACAGACCAAACGCGTACCGTTGACCTCGCTCTTTCGTGGAAAAGAGAGGAACTCTCACAAAGTTTCCACCTTTGTATCAGATGAAAGACCAGAAACGTCAAGCCTTCCTGAATGCTGTCACCTTGGACTCCTTCCCTTTTGTCGTTTCTTTTCCTTTTTCGAGTTCTTTCCTTTCGCTTTTCCTTCACTCACCCCATCTGCGCCCCCCCAAACCCGATGCACCATGATGCACCGCCAATGCTCATTGGCCTGAACCAGATTGTAAAGCAGCTGGAAGGCCGGGGAGATCTCCTGCTGGGGAGAGAGACGACGGCGCAAACCCGCCGCATTCGGCACTTTCGGCCTGGGCGTTCGCAGCCAAATGGGCCCTGACTCGAGAGCAGGCCAGTTCCGCGAATAGCTCGGGTTCCGCCAGTCCGGCGGGCGGTTTGAGGCTTTCACATGCTTTCACCAAATCGATCCGGCGCGCAGCTCTTCTGTCAGTGAGTTGCTTCCAAAAAAATGGCAGGAAAACGGCCCAGAAGTCGTCAGAACATGTCCCCGTAGTCTCACGTAGTTATGTTGTAACTGCTGTATTATGTTGTGTTATATACTATGTATTACTTTCTCACACATTCTCTTTGTGTGAAACCCTTTGACGTAAAGTCGTTGTTGACAATTCCTTCCACACGTGTTCAAGAGTTGTCGCACAACTGTTGTGGTCCTTAGCTTTCTCCGCATCCATCTCTGCAGGCGAGGCCATCTGCAAGATAAAGTTGTGGAGATGCTCTGGAGGCACGTCCTTCCTTGGCATGTTCACGGAGAAGAACATGCCATCGAATTGCACAAACCTTTGGACATCGCACTGCCAGGGGCTCACAGCGATAGCCAAAAATAGGGTGAACAAGACCGTCAAATTATACAGATTCTGGGAGTCCCTCACACCTCTGACCACACACAAAAACAGACTCTGAGCACCAGGCTTTGGCCCTTCAACCTCCTTCTTCACCACCTTCTCCAAAAGAACTAGCGGATCATTCAGGAGCGTCTTGAGCTTCTGCCAGTCCATGGTCGATTTCCTCCTGCATGCTCGCTCGCATGCGCATTCGCTACACGAGCTAAACCTACACACTCCTACAACTCTCCATTGTCTTCGCCCCCCCTTCTGTGGTGGAAGCCTTCTTTGGCTTCCACACCTTCTCAACAGCAACGTGCTGCTGGTGCTTCCTTGGCTGCGTGTGAGGCATCCCCACAGACGTTCTATCCTCCCATGGGCTGGTGCCTTCTCAAGGCCATCATTGGCTACGAGAATCCACATGCATCTGGCAATACGGCTGCACACGCGTCCTTGATAGACGTACCTGCCCCTCCCCCCAGCCAGCTTGTCCTTGGATAGATGTCCTTTTTGGAATAGCCCGCAAAGTACGCCAAAGCCTGCGAAGGCTGCATTCTCGGATATGACTAGCCAAGCCATCACAAGAGCCAAATTTGCTCCTCACAAACCTCCAAACAAATACCTCACACCCTCCAACGTGGGACCAGCAAAAGAACCCCCTCTTTTACACCCGCACAGAAATTTTGCTTGATTTGATAGTTTCTCATTCTTCTGCCCACATCAACACTCGACTCGACCTTACCCCCCAAAACAAAAAAGCACCACCTAGCAGGCTCGACTCATTGGGACTCATTGGCGCCACGGCACGGCCACCACGTTCATGACATCACTGGTGGTGTAGACCCAGCTGGTTAAGCCACCAATCAGCTGGTGCATCTCCTTCGCCACCTGCCAAAGGCTTCCGAACCCAAGCCTAGAGCACATGTCCCACACTGGTGTTGTGCAGGCGTGATGGCCCAGAGTGGCCCATCTATAGTGGCCCCTTCTCGCCCCCGACGGTTTGATAGACCTGGGCCAGCCAGGTTTCCGCCCTGGTGACCCTGAAATTCAGGGGACGCTGAGACCCACGGCCACACCTGCAAAGCCTTTAGGAAGGCAAACTTCTTCTGGATGAGCTCCTGTGCAAAATGTCTTTTTCATCGCGCGATTCAGCCCTTCTACCTCTGCAGCTGAAAAACCAGCTCTCATCTCAAAGGAGTCATGGATAATAGAACCCACCAGCCGTTCCAGCACCTCCTACCTCCTCACGCGCGCGCGTCCCTTGTTCTATCCCTCAAACACTCGAGAACGAGAGAAACACATGAAACACTCCTTCTTCAGCTCATCCTCCGCTTCCGCCTGTTCCGCTTCCAACTGTTCCATGAAGCCCTGCTCCACCTGGTCGGCGACCTCCACCACCTGGGCAGCCAGGTACAGGGCGGCCGGGCCCGCGAATATCCGGTAGACCTTGCACTAGTGGTGGACGTGGGCACAGCACAGGTGCCAATAGGAAGTAGACTGGGTGTCTTCTGGGCAAAGCAACCCACTGACCCACCTCACAGCATCGAAAGCTAGACTCTAGACTGCTGCGACTGCAGCCCCCGTGGAGAAAACATGTCAGTCAGAACTCGGAGTTCCAGGGCCTACTTGCTGCACACAACCATTCTTTTTGCCGCAGCAATGGGCGTTCTTCCCACCGCCCAACAAAATATAAAACTCCAGAACTCACTGGAAATCCAGAAACGAAACTCTCATGAAACCACGGAAACGAACTCTAGAACTCTCTAGAAACAACATGAAACCACGGCCTTCTCGTCGATTTCGTTACGGTGGGTCTCATCGATGACCGAGAGCACCTGGTTGTCCACCTGATGCGGGTCCAGCCCATCGGAGCTCGCACCGCGCTCGCGAAGCACCGGCGGAAAGCAGGGGGGATTCCCTACTCATGGAGGCTCTTGATTGATAGGAGAAGTATAAAAACGTGAAAGGGGTTTTCCCGTCTATATAAATCGAGAATTGCGATACCATACTACATCCTGACCAAAATTACATAGATTCTTGATGAGTCTGACTAATTAGCTACTATGCCGTCGCAGCATGAGTCCAATTCTTAATTCGAGTCCACTTGTGAACCAGTCTACTGCCTACCTGCTCGTTGCCTTTCGTCGGTTTCGTGTAGTTCTGATCCCTTGTACATTCTGTAGCTTTTGGTAGTTGTCTTTTCACCTGTTGTTTTCACTAGGAAGCCCCACCTGAACCCACCTCGAAATACGGCAAGGGTCGGCATGGGCGCGCCAAATGGTCCGCAAGTACATACGTGCATCCAAATGGGGGAGCTTTATGAATCAACCAATCTACCTTGGTATCCAGTGTAGGGGGGGTCTGAAAGAGAGAGAGAGAGAGAGAGGGAGGGAGGGAGAGAGAGAGAGAGAAGAGAGAGACGTTTCGTCGACAAATGTCCAGGATATTGGAGTGGAAAAACCCTAAAAGAAGAACTTGTATCACTGGAACAACAGTCTTGTTAACCGCCCTGTTGTAAAAAGGTCATCGGCAAAAGGGAGGTCTTCAGGCCTGGTCCAGGACAACAGCCTTGTCAATGCTTTTCCTCTTAGTGACGCCCGAAAGACTGCCTCTAAGGGGGGGGAGAGGCAGCCTGTTGGTAGAGCCCAGCGGCCTAGCGGGCCTAGCGCAGAGGTACTTCTCTTCTCCGACTCCCTTCCAGACACCAGGGTCTACAACTCGGTCACCTGCTCGCGGCGCCTGCTTGAACTCGGTCTTCGATTTGCACTGGCTACAGGCCTCCGCAGGAGGGTGAATCCCAATTCCGGGGCCATCGAGCAAGCGAGTGGCTACTCGAGCAGCGTGGGGGAAGCCACCCCACTGGGAGTCCGTGGGGTGCTTTGTTGCATTGGAGGACTGAGAAGCACTTCGGTCCACCCTGCACTCAATCAGAGACCCCTCAAAAAAAGGTCTACGCTGAAAATCAACAAACTGATCTCCAGGAATAGAGGCCCCCCCCCGACCGACGCCTTCGCCAGCTCCAAGATCTTCATGGCGTTGCCCTCCTCGAAGGCTGTGTTGGTGCCTGGCCAGAAGCAAATCTCAGCCAGTTTCTGTGCGAATTTGCTGAGAAGGAGAAGAGGCAAAAAAAAGAAAGAAACGCCAACAATATTCCAGGCTGCAAATGCCCTTGGAACTGCTGAGCAATGTTTTTTTCTGTCGTCTGGCGTCTGCACAATCACCTCCACTCCTCTGGAGGGCGGACACTGAGCTGCTGACCCAAGGTGTCCAAACAAAGGACCATCTTCACATCGGTGCCACGCATCGTCAGCGGCTTCTCCTCATCACAAACACGCAAAGCGTTTACTGCGATAGCAACCAGCACCCTGTCCTACCCCAAACATCGCCAAACCATGAACCCACTAGAAACCTGCAGCACACATTGCATGTCTTACAGCCACGCACTGCGAACCAAGCGGAACAGGAAGAAAGACAAGAAGATCAATCCAGATGACACCTACGGATCCCCGCCCTGCGACAGGGGAACAGCTCCCTCTCCGTGGCTCGCCCGGGGAACCGTTCCGCCCCGCCTCCGGTGGCTCGCCAGCCTCGGGCACCTCCTCGCCTGCGTCGATGGCCGCCTGGCGTGCCGCCTCCTCTTCCGCACGCCTGGGAAGGAAGAGAAGACCTGACCTTGAGGGGTGACCTTGAGGCGCCACAACTTAGGCCGGCTGGCTCTTGCGAAGTATGGGGGATGCGGTGATGCACTAATGTCCCTCTGGTGATCCTTGCGGGCCAGCTGGTCACGTGAAGGGTTCAAAGCGGAGGCTTTTCTGAGCCCGGCACCTGATCGCTTCCGCCTTCTTTTCCTCTTCGTAGGTCTTAGCATCAGCATAGGCATCACCTCAGATGTCACCATCAAAGTGGCTGTCACCCAGCTAGCAAGAACATCAGAAACGATTTTGCCAACTCACCGGCTCAAGTGCAAATCTCCAGAGGGAAGCCCCACGAAAACTGGCCTAGTGCATCTTGGATTCCACTGGGTTTTGCAGAGTGTAGGGAGAGAGAGAGAGAGGTGTGTGTGTGTGCCCACCCCTGGACAAAGGGTTTCCTTCGACCACTCCAATCAGGCAGGGGCGTGTGGCACTCTCGCCCTACCACACGCAACGAAGCTGTGGGCGAGAGTGGGAAGCAGGGCCCGATCAGCCCTGCGTACCTGCTGCAACTTTTGAACACGCTGTCCAATCCTTTGGTTTGATTCATGGTGGTTCCACACGATACTTTCCCCACAAACAGGTTTCCCACCGCACTGCAGCTGCTGAACGCCGCTTCCATTTGCGCTTGTCGTGAAACTTGTGTTAAACAATACTTTTCAGCGGACTTTGCCACCTTGCCGTTCCCTCGCCATCCTTCCCATCGGAGTAATTGAGTTAACTGAAAACCAGTGTCAGAGTGTGTCTCGCTCAGCCGTCCCACTCGGGTGCTGAGTGTGATCCCCGTCACAGGGGCGCCGATCTTGCATGGGAAAGCAACAACCACAACGCACCACCACTCACTGGACTCTCACAGGAAGTCACCGACACCCTCACCGAATCAACTGACATACTGGCCGCCGGGCCAAAAAAACGGTTCTTGTGGAATACATCGGATATCAGCTTTCAGATTTCGGATCCGTCATGTTCATTTCTCCACGTCATGTTTGTTTCTCCACGTTTTGCCATATTGACTGAAGAACTCAAACTCGCTAGCCTGATCATACTTGACGGCTAAGTATTCACATGCCTGCGCTGCTAAGTATTCACAGGCCGGATGAATTCATCATGCACACCCCCCCCCCCCCCCCCCCCCCC